>CM054184.1:35742700-35912700 GCA_028829895.1 Sinotaia quadrata
TGTACTTTTAGCAGGAAAAGTTCATTTTTTTAAAAAGAAAAAGTTTTTGCGACACTCATCGAGATCTGGGACATACACAGAGACCACGAGGCATAACGCGATGACGACAAAGCGTTTTTAAAAGGACGTTTGCTTCAGTTTACGGAACACACACGCACACACACACACACACACACACACACACACACACACACACACACACACACACACAAGACAAAAGAAACGCATAATTTTCTCACTGAGAGAAAAGAAACATTATTTTCATTTACAGCCTTGTATCGGTATAGCGGAATGTAAAGAAATAAAAAATGCCGAGTAACTTCTATGACCCACCTTGATCGTTTGGTTCAGTCCAAATCTGGCGCAGGCAAGATTTGATTATGAAAGATAGTGTTCAACTAAGCTCTGACTGGTAGCCAAGTCTGACTATGAAACAGACAGTATTGTCAAGGTCAAGTTGGTAGCGAACGATGATGTGTAGCCAAGATTGTTCGGTGAAACAAATAGCTATTCCTCCAAGATGGTGGTGATACATTGTTGTCCATCCAAAATTTATTGGTGACAAAGACTATGTTATTCGCCCACGAACTGTTGAAGATATAGACGCTTTTGCCTAGCTAAGAAATAGACTGTGTAGCTCTTCAAGATATGACAAAATTATAGATAGTGTGGGATGCCGACTTAAGATATGAAAATAATATTTAGAGTGTTGCTGTCAAGTTAAGATATGAAAATAATATTAATATTGTGGGATGTCAAGTTAAGAATGATAATATTATTAAGAGTGTTGCTGTCAAGTTAAGATAAGAAAATAATATTGAGAGTGTTGTCAAGTTAATTTTGAAAATAATATTAAGAGTGTTGTTGTCAAGTTAAGATATGAAATTAATATTAACAGTGTGGGATGTTAAGATGTGAAAATACTATTAAGAGTGCTGCTGTCAAGATATGACAATAATATTAATATTGTGGGATGTCAAGTTAAGAATGACAATAATGTTAAGAGTGTGGCTGTGAAGTTAAGTTATGACAATAATATTAATAATGTGGGATGTCAAGTTAAGTTATGACAATAATATTAATATTGTGGGATGTCAAGTTAAGAATGACAATAATGTTAAGAGTGTGGCTGTCAAGTTAAGTTATGACAATAATATTAATATTGAGGGATGTCAAGTTAAGAATGACAATAATGTTAAGAGTGTGGCTGTCAAGTTAAGCTATGACAATAATATTAAGGGTGTGGCTGTCAAGTTAAGTTATGACAATAATATTAAGGGTGTGGTTGTCAAGTTAAGCTATGACAATAATATTAATAATGTGGTGTGTTGAGTAAACGCACATTCCTCCTGATATGCTTGATAGCACGTGTGAAATTACAAATGATTGACTAGAGTGTGGGTTGTGAGCCCATCGAAAATGCTGAAACAATTGTTGAACATGCCAGGAAGGGACATGTGGGGCCGATGCCTAAATAAGAAGTTTGTGCTTTATTGCAAACCACGTGATTGTAAACATGTGCTGGTGACAGCCCCATCTTTGAAAAGGTTATGTGCATTGACTTGAATTATTTCTCTGAAACTCTACTCTCCTTTTCGTGATGATATCCATGAACTTGATTATATATTTATAATTAATTGACTGCTAATGTCTATGCTAGGATAAACTGAATGATTGTCCAGCATTAATTGAACATTGTTGTGAAGTGATGTAAATGTCAATGTTCTTTGATTATATTCATATGTTATATATGTGATTGTCGATTTAAAATAATCTTTGTGAATTTTTGAGACCAAACTCAAGCCACCATTTCTGCTGTATTGGCTCTTGAATAGAATTCACAGGAATCTACTTACAGCAACACGTTTTACTGATAAGTTGATGACAATGCTGGATATGCACACAACGTAATCAACTTACAGCAACACGTTGTACTGATATGTTGATGACAATGCTGGATATGCACACAACGTAATCAACTTACAGCAACACGTTGTACTGATATGTTGATGACAACGCTGGATGTGCACACCTACGTAATCAAACAAATATAATGTACAATGTAGTGATCTTAATGAACATAGAAATAATGGTTCAATTCCTTAAGCATTCTCTAAGTAAAATCATGGATCAATAGCAAACATGTTTGAAATATTCTAAATCCATTCATTCTTTACCTGTCAGCTAACTTACCATAAGCCAATGATTGCCTTTATGATCAGACTCGAACTATGTTCGAATTCAAAGTTATTAGAATAGAGCACTTCTTTAACAAAGAAACTTTTGGTCTATCTTCATTGGTTGAAGTTGTTATGAACAGCTTGAGACTATTAGTCAGAAAAACTATTCATCCAATTACAACTAGTTTGGATTCATCAGCAATTTCTATCCTACCCTCCACTTGGGTTGTTTACTTCCCACTTTGACACTAAAATATCAGCATAAAAAGTGCCAAAGATCGGTTCACTTTGACATTCAATAATTTATGTAACAATCAAGTCTAGATATAGGGATAGACAAATTTACTCTGCCACAATCTGTGACAGCAGCAAAGTTGTTTACTTATCTCACTTGTAGTAGAGGTCAAGTCCTCTTTAGTTCACGTTGATGGGCTGGATGTGGTAACAACAAACACAATGGCCACAATACACTTTGACAATGGTGCAGGACCAGAGATCAATTCCTTGGTGTATCTTCTGGAGCACATAGTAATAGCAGCTGTTACAGTTGTTGCATGCTGCCATCTTGATATGGCAGAGTTAATTAATGTCAGGATTTGTTTACCTTGACATAATTATTGCTTATCCAAGAGAGCTATTCTCTTTTCTTGAACAATGGAAAATGTCTGCCTGAGGTTGGTGTGCATATGCTCTTTAAATGGTGCTGAGAATGCTGGAAAGGATTCCACCATTAAAACCATACTTTTAATTCATACTGATAATGTATGGATATAAAAAAAAATATAATCCTTTCTAACTCAATTGTTAATTGAACTTGCCTATGCATGGCACCAGCTTCACCATTAGTGTCACTGCATTATGTTTACTACCTGAGTTAGGTGAGGGGGGGGGTGCTGATCATGGATTAATGTTGATAAAAAATATAATGTATTGTTCCTATCGTGTAAATGATCCCTCTCTGATAAGACAGTATAAGAAAGGCAGCACAAGAAAGTAAAACGAAAAGATATTTTTCGTTAATTCTACTTGAAACGTCAGTGCAAGAACACATAGAGAAGTACTCTAGCGGGTGAATTTGCTCCATGAAGAAGCTATTTTTAACATGGCTATTAATAATGTAATTCAACGACCTGTACCCACAGTTAAAGCTTCACCTGACCTGAAAGAGAGGCTAATGACATAAATGTGGTCGAGGGAAAACAAATTACCGTGATGAGTGTATATTGTAAAATGTCACGTGAAAACCACGTGTCTGGCTACCTGACACCAGAACTAAGTGTGTAGTGTCGGATAAGTGCATAGCATTTTTTTTTTCAGACCAAGAAATACTGACAACGCACCGCATCACAATGCTTACAACAATCAAGAAAACACACATACATACAAATGTAATAACATGCATTGCACAAGTAAACACATGCAATTCAGTGTAGCTCTGATTTGTAATTATTTATGCAGGAGTGAATACTTTTATAGAGTCATGCTAACTGGCTGTCTTCATGATTGGTCTGTACTCTGTAGTCTATAGAGTCACGCTCACTGGCTGTCTGCATGATTGGTCTGTACTATATAGTCTATAGAGTATAGAGTCACGCTCACTGGCTGTCTGCATGATTGGTCTGTCTATATAGTCTATTGACTCTATAGAGTCACGCTCACTGGCTGTCTGCATGATTGGTCTGTACTCTGTAGTCTATAGTCACGCTCACTGGCTGTCTGCATGATTGGTCTGTACTATATAGTCTATAGCAGGGGTCACCAACCTTTTTGATACTGAGAGCTACTTCATGGGTACTGAGTCATACGAAGGTCTACCAGTTTGAAATATAACCTATCAATAAGACTGTCCAGTCACTAATCTGTCTATGTGAATAGTCTGTCTAAGTAGAAACACGGAGTTTATTGATATTATTTACAACGTCTTTTGCCAACTTGTAAATCATAGTAGCTTGTTAACTTGCACTGTGTCTGCCAACCACGAAACATAAGGGTCGCGTGATCTATGTGCAGTGTGTGATATCGGAAATCTGTGTGCAGTCTGTGACGGAAAAATATGTGCAGTCTGAAATCAGAAAGCTATGTGGGGTCTGTGACGTCGGAAAGCTATGTGCCTTTCAGGCAACGACTGCCAGTTTAAAATACTTTAGTGACAAATTTAAATATCTTGTACTTTACGTATCAGCTGATAGACAGCCGAAAATGGCACTGCGCCAGGAACACGAGGCCGAAAGTAGTGCAGCTCGACAGGCCGTGCTACCTTTTACCACAACAAAGTTCTTTGCCCTCCCAGGTGCACGACACGATCATGTTTCTGGTGCACTTTGTTTACAACTGGTCCTAATGCAACCTTAGTTAAGTGTCCAGAAAAGCAAGACAACTGCAAGTGTTTTTCCATATGAAGTCATGCTTGCAGTCAAATTTCAAAAACAATTAAGGACATGCAGAAAAACCGACAAAATAATTAAACGAGTACCATTCAGTTTGGAAGAGAGATGTCGCAATATGTTCCTTGTTCTCCCCCACCCCCACCCCTACTCACGCCCCGTTACATATCACCTTAGAAGAATTTTGAAATTGTCACCGGAGCTGTGTCAGAACATTGCCCTCCAGCGTCTTACCTGGGTGCAATGACAGACATCACGTGACAGTGACGAAAATGTCAAGGCTATTTGAGCTACGCTTAATTAGCCTGCGTCTGGGAGAATTTAGGGCGGGTTAGTACGATTACTCCCCTTATTCGCAGCCTTCCAGTCGCGATTACAGAACATTGGTCTTTTCTAATTTATGAAGCTTAGACCATCACCAGATTTGGAACTCTGGCAGAAACTGTGGTTTATTTTTTTAATTTTTAAATTTGGCATTCTTATGAATCCCCCACAAAATATTGCTATCACGCATGAGTCAGAAGCTCTTGCGGAGAGATGATAAAGTCTGGATTGACATTAGCAGAATTGTGGTCGAGAGGCGAATGGATGTTACTGAAATGCAGATAGATGAATACATTGTTTCATTAGACTGAAGAATGGAGAAACAACATTTTCTGCGTTCTCAAGGAATTTACTTAGAAGATTTAGAAGACATATATTCAAATTATTAACTGTTCTCACAATAGTGTTTATTTTTTTCATTTGAGAAAAAAATAAAATAAAAAATAAAGCAAAAGCAAAAGAATATGTGACTTTATTTATTAAGAGTTTGATGATTAGGAAAATAATATTTACAAAGGGTTAATAAATTTTCAGAGACACTACATTATATACTAATGTGTAAATGTTCTCACAAAATTGTTTACTTTCTTAACTGACAACAAAAATGTGTGAATGTTCTCACAAAAGTGTTTATTTCTTAACTGACAACAAAAATGTGTGAATGTTCTCACAAAAGTGTTTATTTCTTAACTGACAACAAAAATGTGTAAATGTTCTCACAAAAGTGTTTATTTTCTTAACTGACAACAACAACAACAAGAACGTGAGACATCAAATTAATTTTTGTTTATTATATTTTCATCTTGATGTCTGATAATTTATTATTATATATTCTGTCAGATTAAAAAATATCCTCTAAAATTCACTTTGAATATTCTTTATAAAATAGGTCTAAATATAGAAATCCACTGGAACTCCCTTTAAAAGAAAGTCGTTACTACTTTTAAATAAATAACAATTTTGAAAGTTGTATACAGCAACATTTAAAATATAATTTTATTTGATCGAATTCGCTAGGTTATCCCTGAATTTATTTATTTATTTCAGTAATTCAAATATTTACTTTACAAAAGTAAAAAAAAAATTTTGTGTTCGACGTAAATAATTTGTCTTGAAACCAGTCGTTTTCTAAAATTACTCTTGTTTCCTCCATTCAGTTATGTCTTCAGTTTTAGGACTGTTGTACCCACCCGTGAGGCTAGGCCTGCCAAAATGGGGCATGTGATAGATTTTCCTACTCGTTGCACTCTGTCCATAAATAAATTCGAAAGTGGAGCAAGAAGCCCAGCTAGTCAGCTTGCAAGTCCCTTCCCAAGATCGGCAAAGCCCTTAGCTCTACCAGTGATCTGCTCGAGCTTAGCTTTTTGGTTCACGTGCACTAACACTAACAGCATCTGTGCGGGTAGGCTGGCGGCTCCTATTACACCCAGAGCGATAATCGCCTTCAGTAGCGTAGATGTGAAGAGTTATTTAGTTTTCAGAAGCAGAAGAGACATACGTAGTTGAAATTCAAAATCTAATACCCTCCTAATGGTAGTGGTGGTGGGTGATTTGATATTGAGTGGTCCACCACATGCAGTCGGGATCCCAGAATGCAGTGAGGTTAATCAAGTTTCCTCCCCCCCCCCCCCCCCCGCCACCGGAGCAACAATCCAGAACGAAAGGCTCCACGATAGCTCTGGGATGGAAAGAAGTCCGGCTCTGGACCGATGTCATTCCTTTGGGGGTACCACCTTGTTAAAATGGCCAAACCAATCAGACATACACATGTCCTTCTTTCTTTCTCTACCGTACTACTAATGCTACTACTACTAAAGTATTACTACTAACACTGCTACTACTAAAATATTACCACTAACACTGCTACTACTAAAGGTATTACCACTAACACTGCTACTACTAAAGTATTACTACTAACACTGCTACTACTAAAGTTTTACAACTAAAATTGCTACTACTAAAGTATTACCACTAACATTCCTACTACTAAAACTGTTACTACTTCTGCAACTTCTTTTTCACTATACTTACCTGGTGTATGATCAGGTGGAAGATTTTAATTATAGGAAAATAATCATAAGAAACAATATATATATAATTAGCTACATATAGTTAATAATTATAATATAAATAACAAACAAAGCCTGCATTATTTATATCACTAAAAGACACACACTTATATTTAATAATTAAAACTTTTAAGAAAAAATATATTTTTTTAAAAAAGAGGTATATTAGTGTTTTCTTGATGCCACTTAATGTCTATACAACGTGTGATTTTAGCCGCCATCTATTTGGCACTAGTTTTCTCGTGAAAATCTGGAAGTGGTCTGTACTTATGTCAAAGAGCATGGAGAATGGGAAATGAGTGAAGATTAATCACAATTCAATTACACAGCATCATTTCATTGTGCTACAAAATAAATAAGGCTTAATATTATTTAGGAGATACTTTTGCCAGTTGTTTTTTTGTGTAGTTCAACCATTTATGTTTAATGTGCCGTATGAATACTTATGCCAGTTGTTTTCACATTTTTATTAAATTAATTAAAAGATAGAATCATTTTAATTCATAATAATATTTTGAATGTAATCATAACAATTTAAAATAGTAATTAAACTATATTACCGAATTGTAGCCACTGTGGGCTCTTGACAAATTATAGTATCGAATTGTTATGACTGTGGGCTCTTGACAAACTATAGTATCGAATTGTTATGACTGTGGGCTCTTGACAAACTATAGTACCAAATTGTTATTGACTGTGGGCTTTTTTGACGTACTTCCTATAATAGCCGTCATCAAATATTTGTGGGTTTTATTTGCTACCGGCTGCAGGACTGTACGTGGGCTCTGGATGTGCAAAGAACATCTCATGGTCACCCCGTTTCATGTTTTCTTTTGATTTTATTCTATTTAGTTTACATATTAAATCCGCATTAATGAAAGACACATTTTCTTCCTTGATACGAGATACATTTTGCATGTAAATTAAAGAAAACATTTACATTTTCGATTATGGATATCACGCCCTGAAAGTTAAAGCAGCCCACACTGAAAGGCTACATTCAGAATAAGAATAAGAAAATTACGCTTTAAGTTTTATATAAAATATAATTTGTTAAATCACAACATAATATACAGCTCCTTATTTGAATAACTGAAAGAAAGAATAACACGTAACAATATCTGTAACGCTACCATATAGAACAAGAAAAGAAGACGAAAAACAGCTTAAAAGAACTGAGGGGCGGAAACAAGAGAGGAATTGAGGGAGGGGAGAGGCGGCCTCACATTCGTAGGACCCGCCTTAACTGCTTACGTTTGCAAGAAAAAGCGGAACGCCTATTTGAAAAAAATTAAAAATCCGTGCCTAATCGCCCCGCTATTCGCCAGCCACCCAGACAGATCACGCGAAGTCAATAGTCCCTCTAAAGTCTTATGTGTCCATTTACGATCCGGGACGTTTCTCCTTCACTTCAAGCTGACTGTAGGGACCGGACAGCTCACGAAAAGAAACAGAAACAAACAGGAAAAGGAAAACAAATAATCTTCATCCAATCTGTCATCATGGGACGACTGACGAGTCTGTCTGATGTTAGCTTTGTCTTTGTCTTTGTGCTCATTTTTGCGGAAAACAAAGGTATGTAAACTTTGATGAAACCGTCATAGGTAGTGACGACAATAAAAATTGAATTTTGCTTGGTGAAAATACTCGTCTGGTTCACTGATTGTTTTGCCCGCCTCATTTGTTCAAGGCGAAGTCTGGTTCACTGATTGTTTTGCCCGCTTCATTTGTTCAAGGCGAAGTCTGGTTCACTGATTGTTTTGCCCGCTTCATTTGTTCAAGGCGAAGTCTGGTTCACTGATTGTTTTGCCCGCTTCATTTGTTCAAGGCGAAGTCTGGTTCACTGATTGTTTTGCCCGCTTCATTTGTTCAAGGCGAAGACCCAGGTGCTCGTTGTTGTTGGTTCATTTTCATATTTGAAGGGTCTGGTTGTTGGTTTTTTCCTTCTTTTTAATTTCAAGAGATAAATGTCACAGACAGCACGCTTTATAACACACGTATCATGTAGCTAAAAAATGGTGTCTTTATTACTAAGAGAAACTTCTTTTCAAAAACTAAAAAGGAAGAGAGAAAGAGGGAGACAACCAGGAAATTAATCGCAACGATCTTAACGTAAATTTGAACTTAATAATTATAGTTGATCTCAACTATAATTTCTTTCTTATGCTGATACATGATATATGTGTATCGAAGAGAAAATCGCTGATACATGATATATGTGTATCAAAGAGAACATCGCTGTTTATTGATCTTACACTGTCCTTTCATGACAATTTCTATTTTTTATTAGGTAATAATATATTAATGTATGTGTGTCTGGTAATTGTTAGTGCGAGATACCCTAACACAATAGAATTCTTTGGAGACTTAGTGAAGATTGTTCAACCAAAGGCAATTACAACTATAGTGGAAAAGAGAAGTGAGATAAAATACCTTTTCACATTCTCCTCAAGGCATTTTCACTGCCATTGTCAGTCAATCCATTATCAGATTTCACGTACGTAAAGAAAATTCCATTTTGTCTATTACATCTTTCCTACCTCTCAATTTCCTCTTACTCACTCCTTCAGCAATTATGCACTGGTACTTGCATCCTCACATCAATATTTTAATCAGATTCATACTTGTAATAAATACGGTTATTACCATTTTCTGTATTTCCATTGATTCAGAACATTGCACATTGGAGTTATTAACGCTTTGCATACTTCAAGGGTCATTCAAATCACCCAGCCTTTACCGCGGTCCCAGCAGCCGGTTCGAAGCTTGTCAGCCACACCCAAAGACTTGTGCTGAAGGAAAATGATCACACACTCTCTCTCTCTCTCTCTCTCTCTCTCTCTCTCTCTTCTATTTTCTATCTGCCTACCTACCTGTGCCTGTATGTGTATCTCTCTTCACACACACATACAAAACCTCTAAAATCAAGTAATTCGAAGCAGTTCCAGCTTTAAAGAACTTGTAGCTATTTGTTCAGATGTGAAGTGAGTCGCATATCTTGATCAGAATATGTTTATAAAATACAATAAAACCTTTTATTTTGGAGTAAACTGTGTAATAATATGTTATTTCACACACACACACACACACACACACACACACACACACACACACACACACACACACACATACACACACACACACACACACACACACACACACACACACACACACACTCATACGCACGCAAATAACAGGCGCGCGCGCGGTGAATGAGCAGAAGGGGTATTTGATTCGTTTCATCCTATAATTTATTTTCTTCGCAAAATTCATCGAAATCTCCTTAATTTATCTTCCTGGACGTATTTCTTGACTGTTGTCCTGTGCGTCTTAAGGATGATGACTGCAAATTAACCTTAGAGTTAATTGTCTTTGATTTGTATTGCTATTGCGAAAATTTCATTTAGACATTTGTGCTGTAATCAAGTAACCCACCTTATGCAAGTTTCTCTTAAACTTTTGTTTTCATTACGTCACTCGCCATTGCGTAAGCTTTTCTTATTTTTTATAATTTATTATTAATTTATTTCTGTAGCGACCCTCACTGCTCAGATGATGTACGGTAAGGGTGAAAACAAATATTTTGCTATATGATATTATTGCTGATGTCTTTAACGAAAGGAAACCTTGCGGGTATGAAATAAACCCAAGACATTGCAAGATGGTGTTTTTATTGGCTTATTGTATAAACATGAAAATGTGAATCTATCCAAGTACAAGTACCCAAAATGAAGACTATCATTAAAGGTACTGTCTCCCCCTCTAACCACACGACAGCTCCAACGAACATGTCACAATAAAAGCGAGCTGTAAAGATTATGATAGTTATTACACATTTACTTTTCATTTCAATCTGCAAACTTTGCAAAGTTGTAAAATTCACGCCGTCTTGTCGAATAAACCAGGATGAGGAAGTTTCATATTTTATTCGTTCTAAACTAAGCAGTAACTGTTACTTTTGAGTCCGTCCAAAACCCCCTCTCCCCCCTCAAAAAAAAAAAAAGGAAAGAAAGAAAATGTCCGCATGAATTGTTATTTATTAATGTAGAGCACACCATTGAAGTACATACGTTTCCTTCGGCATTCGCAAGGCTGCAAGAAGTTTGAGATTTTGTTTTCTAACTTGCATTGTGTGGGCTAATGTTAAATAATACTCTCTTCTAATGATAAACTCGATCAACACTATTTATCTTAATATCTCTTCTGTAATATGTTTACGTTTACCTAGTAATATCTCTTTTGTAATATGTTTATGTTTACCTAGTAATATCTCTTCTGTAATATGTTTATGTTTACCTAGTAATATCTCTTTTGTAATATGTTTATGTTTACCTAGTAATATCTCTTCTGTAATATGTTTATGTTTACCTAGTAATATCTCTTCTGTAATATGTTTACGTTTACCTAGTAATATCTCTTCTGTAATATGTTTATGTTTACCTAGTAATATCTCTTCTGTAATATGTTTATGTTTACCTAGTAATATCTCTTTTGTAATATGTTTACGTTTACCTAGTAATATCTCTTTTGTAATATGTTTACGTTTAGTAATACATCTTCAGAAACATGTTTACGTTTACTTATTAATATCTCTTCAGTAACATTCAAATAACGTTTATTTAGTTTGGTTGAATAGAATTTCCTGATTTCATCCTAATCTGTGCAGTGTAGTGTGAACAAATGCAAAAGAAATAGCAAACTTATGTGTCTAGGACTGAAGGGTAATAATAAAAAATAAATAATCATTAAAAACTTTGAATTAACTGTCCAAAATTATGAACAAATTAGAGTTTTCATTATTTCGAAAAACAGCATTACTTACTTGAATAAGTTGGACAATCAAGTTTTTCTACATTACATTTTCTGATACAAATGAAGTGCAGCTGTGAAATTATTTTCAAGTAAAATATCATTATTTATCAATAAGCGAAAAAATAGGAAATGTATAATTAAATAAAATACTTTTTTAAGAATTGAACACTTTGCCTTTACCATCCGTTTTGTATGCTTTTAGGGATGCAGTGATAAAATGTAAGAGTAAATATTGCCATAGTGCAAAAACATCAAAACTGAAATCAACAGAATTGTTTGTTTCAATAAGTTTACATTAACAGAAATATAAAATAACTGAGAAATAAACACAGCTGGTTTATTAAAATCTATAAAACCATACTTTCATGATATGTGTCAGTTTCATGTACTTTCAAATTTGAAACTACTTCAACCATAACAAACTCTTCTGCATATTTCAGTGTGGTTTCTGTTCTCTTGCCAAATTCATAGTTTAAGTCAACTGAAATAATAGAAATATATATCAGCAATATTTTATGATATCCTACTAAAGTTCTAGGTTGTCCACTGGTTCTGAAGCCGATATGAGCACTGATTCAGTTGGAAGATGATATGCGCAAACATCATTGTTCAACTGAATTTACCGTTTCTAATTGCCACTCGAGGGGTGCCACTCTGAATAGGTCTTTGTGCAACCCAGTTTACCCCCTACCTCGCTCATTCTTATGTCAGTTTGATATTTCCGAATATGTTGAGTGCATGGTCCATTCAAGATTGAAATAGACCTATATCTGCCTGAATCTGCTTTTAACCAGGATCATTAATATATAATGTCTTATCAAGGGTTCGATGGTCTTGCAATGTCAAAATTAAAATTGACATTATCTGAACAGCAAAAACTGGTGAATTGTAAAGACTGAACATTTACTATAATGTGGTTTATAAAGGAATATATGTGAGAAAGCAAATATGACTGGGATTTAATGAAATTTACCAAACAAATATTAAAATAAAATACATGTGGCAATTGATCCCACTGAATGACTGGTTTCTTTCTAGCAGTACAGTTTATTTATAACTTTTCATAAAGTAATCTTAGCTGAATGTTTCCTACCCATCCACCAAAAAACAAAACAAACATTTTATCTGCTTGAATTCATACTCCTTTAAAAATAATAATATTTTTTTTTAAAAGCCCTTTGCAGCCAAATTTGAACATGATGAAGTGTAGAAAGCAAAACTGAATGAAATAAATCATGAAATTACTATACAATTTTGAAGAGGGGTGATTTCCTTGTTCCTCCTCGTTTCCCCCTCACCTATCTTTTGAATAAAAGAAAAAATGGTGTTATTATCACCGGATATGTGTCAGAACATTGCCTCCGGCAGCCAACCTACGTGCACTGATATTGACATGCTTCAAGGTCAAGAATATGAGCAGGCTGAATTCCTTCTGGGTGCAACGGACCAAAGCTAGAAAAAAAAACTACTGCAACTTGATAGCAATCCACAGCACTTCATCCAACTCAATATACTGCAACTTGACAGCAATCCACAGCACTTCGTCCAACAAAATTTAGTGCAACTTGACAGCAACCCACAGCACTTCGTCCAACTAAATTTACTGTAACTTGAAGCAATCCACAGCACTTCGTCCAACAAAATTTAGTGCAACTTGACAGCAACCCACAGCACTTCGTCCAACTAAATTTACTGCAACTTGACAGCAATCCAAAGCACTTCGTCCAACTAAATTTAGTGCAACTTGACAGCAATCCAAAGCACTTCGTCCAACTAAATTTAGTGCAACTTGACCGCAATCCACAGCACTTCATCCAACTAAATTTACTGTAACTTGAAGCAATCTACAGCACTTCGTCCAACTAAATTTAGTGAATGATCAACACAGGGTACATAAATGGCAAACTGATTTGCATCTAAATGTTTTTGCTGCATGCCATTGTAACATCCAGATGTGTTGGCAGCATTGTCGTATGTCTACCCTCTGCATTTAGCAAAATCCAATTTACAATCATCGCATAAGTACTTCAACACCTGCTGTGCCATAGTTTCAGTTGTGGTTTTATAATTCCAAAATGTGATAAATCGTTCAACTGGCTGTCCATCTTGCAAGTATCTGAGCACTATGCTCAGTTGGTCAACAGGTGAAAAATCAGGCGTTGAGTCCATAGACTGAAGTACCCAGAAACATTAATTTCGTCAATGATGACGGAGTGCATGAAGTACCCAGAAACATTAATTTCGTCAATGATAATTTAATGGAGTGCACTTTCTTTGCCATTAATTCAATAAGTTTCTCACATATCGTTTTTAACGGATGCGAAGGGTTGCCTTTTTTCCAGCTTTGCCATACTGTGATATGTGAGCAGCCAAGAATGGGTCAAACTGACTTATTAATTTGAGTAGCCCTAAATAATTCCCATTATTGAGAGACCCAAATTTTTCTACTTTTCCTTGGAATGCCAATCCTTGTTCAGCCATTGTACAAATGACTGCTACAACAATCTGAAGCACATTCTCCCAGGAATTGTATTCCTCTTCAGTTTGTTTTTACAGAGGCTGCGTCAAGCCTTAGCCTTGTTTCCTAGTTAAATAAATCAACATAACATCTCGGTGAGTTGTACATTTTCATTGTTGTCAATTACAGTAGTGTTTCGCCAATCACTAAATCCTTCGTTTCTAGCAAAATGCGTTGACAATTTTGGCGCAAATAGTTTACAAACTAAACAATTAACAGACGCTTTTGAAGGAGAGTACAACAGCCTTTCTCTCTTGTAGTGTACAGCTTTGACTTTTATTCCAAAAATTATTTTCTGTGAACAGTACCTCTTTGGCTTCCCAATGATGAAATTGCGACACGATTTGTAAAATGGTCCATTGTAGTGCTGACATTCAGTGGGTCCACAAGCAACCCAATAAGTCACATCATCACCATAAAATTCATCCCACAAGCTTTGTTCATTTCATCCTTGTTCAGTTCTCTAAACTTCCTGGACAGTTCAAAAGCATTTACAAATCTTGTCGTAGAACTAAATCCAGGTCATGTGCAACATCATCATGAAAATCTGGCCCTGCCTCAACACTTCCTGTTTCTGATGAAGGAGAAGGATTTGATTCACTTGCTGTCTCTGAAGACTGATACTGGTTTTGATCATCTTTCTCTGCATTTTGTAAGAAGAAATCTGTCAGCTTTCTTGACTTGGCTTACACCAGACAGATTCTTTTGTTCGTTCTCTTTTGCATGTTTTCTCTTTTGCGCACCACTCATCTGAACTCGCTTTATTCTTGAAGTTTGCATGGGGTTGAAAAGGATCATAGAAATGACTGTCATGACAACCGAAGTGGGCTTCAGAAAAAGTCTCAGCAAAGATCGACAGTTAAGAGACAACTATTTATACTAATTAAGTAAAAGATCATTGAAGCTGTATGACATCTTACCAGTACAGAGGTCTTAGATTACTCCACGCAGAAGATTTCAAATAATGATAAGGAAAAAAACCTGCTATGAAGCGGGAACGTCTGCGTTAACCCTACCTAGGCACCATAATAATAATAATAATAATAATAATAATAATAATACAATTTCTACAGCGCCAAAGCACAGCCGAAGAAAAGGGCGCTTTACAATACACAATTTAAACAGTTAAGCATTAGATGTTGTAACTAGTCCTGAACAGATGGGTCTTGAGGAGGCTATTGAAGGTGTCAATAGACTGCGCATTTCTGATGATCAAGAAACAGAAAATTATGATCGATCGATTTGCACTAGTTTTATCAATTTTTTAAACAAAATTTCAGTCGTTTTATCTTTCTCAACTTTGTGGTGCCCCCTTTGGCCCCGGTGCCCTAAGCACGTGCTTAGTCTGCTTAACAGTTAATACGCCCCCTGTCGGCGTTATTTTATCGTCAGAGGTTTTAGTGCCATCTTTTCAAAGTATAATGTGATGCCAAGCAATTGTGAAAGTGGTGACTTAGAATTCTGAAATTTCAGAAAGAGAAATAAATTCGATAATGTTTGTTTTATCCAAAGTCTGTTGTTTGGCTGATCGGGATTGCGTAACGTTCGCATCCCCGTTTGGTATTTGCCTGTTTGTAGTAAAATACCTTTGTCATAGTTTGGTATTTGCCTGTTTGTAGTAAAATACCTTTGTCATAGTTTAGTATTTACCTGTTTGTAGTAAAATACCTTTGTCATAGTTTGGTATTTACCTGTTTGTAGTAAAATACCTTTGTCATAGTTTAGTATTTACCTGTTTGTAGTAAAATACCTTTGTCATAGTTTGGTATTTACCTGTTTGTAGTAAAATACCTTTGTCATAGTTTGGTATTTACCTGTTTGTAGTAAAATACTTTTGTCATAGTTTGGTATTTGCCTGTTTGTAGTAAAATACTTTTGTCATAGTTTAGTATTTACCTGTTTGTAGTAAAATACTTTTGTCATAGTTTGGTATTTGCCTGTTTGTAGTAAAATACTTTTGTCATAGTTTGGTATTTGCCTGTTTGTAGTAAAATACTTTGTCATAGTTTGGTATTTGCCTATTTGTAGTAAAATACTTTTGTCATAGTTTGGTATTTACCGTTTGTAGTTAAATACTTTGTCATAGTTTGATATTTACCGTTTTTAGTAAAATACTTTTGTCATAGTTTGATATTTACCGTTTGTAGTAAAATACTTTTGTCATAGTGTGGTAAAATACTTTCGCAATAATTTGGTATTTACTTTTTGTAGTAAATTATTTTATATTATAGTTTGGTGTTTTCCTGTTTGCGGTGTAATAATTTTGCTCCATACTTTGTTATTACCCGTTTGTACTGTTATATTTTTGTCACAGTTGGCATTTACCTGATTATAGTGTAATACGTTTGTGTCATAGTTCGGTATTTACCTGTTAGGAGTAAAAATACTTTTGTGTCATAGTTTGGAATTAACTTGTTGGTAGTAAAATACTTTTGTGTCATAGTTTAGGATTAAGGTATTGGTAGTATACTATTTTTGTGTCATAGTTTGGTATTTACCTGCTTGTAATAATACTTTTGTGTCATAATTTGATATTAACCTGTTTGTATGTAATAATTTTGTCTCATAGTTTGGGATTAACATAGTCGTATACTACTTTTGTATCACATTTGGTATTAACCTGTCTGAAGAGTAATGATTCTGTGTTATAGTTGGTACTAACATACTATTAGTGTCTTACTTTTGCGTTATAGTCTGGTATTACCTCAACTGTAGCATGATGTGGATTCATTCTGGAATTAAAGCAGAAGAATATGTGAAATATTTCCTGTTATAAATTGGTATTAACTTAGCTGTAGAATGATATTATACATTATCTGGAATTAAACCAAAAGAACATGAAAATAGTCTCTGTTGTCTGAATTAAGCAATACCAGTATTTGTAATATGTTTTACAACCACAGTGTGACGTTATACAACTAGTAGCAAATGTACAATGTTTTAAAAACACAGTGTGACATTTAATTAATGTACAATGTTTTACAAACACAGTGTGACAGTATACAACTAGTAGCAAATGTATAGTCTTTACAACAATAGTGTGATATTATACAACTAGTAGCAAATTGCAATACTTTACAACCACAGTTTGACATTATGCTGTACAACTACAATATGACATTGTACAACTACGATAAATGTACATTTATAGAACTAGTAATGTATATACCATACCGTTCTTTATAATCACAATTCGTCTGACGTTATACAAAAAATTGTTGTGTATGTGCAATGTTTTATTACTGCAGTATGATATTATATAATTAGCAGTCTTGTATGATGCATTACAACAATAATCTGAAATTATATATCTAGTAGTATATATGCAACAATTATCTGTCATTAAACAATGTGCATTAGTTGTACAAGGACAATACAATTATAGTATGATATTACAACAATAATTAATCTGGCATTCTAGGCTATATCTAGTAGTACATGTACAATACAACAATTATCCGGCATTAAACAACTTGCATTAGTTGTACAATTATAGTCTGAAATTAAAAACTACTAGTACATATTCTCTACTAATACCCATAATCCGACGATACTTTCATTGAACACTTTTTTGTGTTTTTTCTAATGTCGTTCCAGTGACCGCGCACTGGACGCCATGTTATGAGGGCATCAACACGACTACGTGTTTGAATGGGACAAAGGATTTTTTGACGAACGAAAATAAATACTGGTTTGGTATTAACTACACCGTCAACTGTCCCCAGGAGACTCCGGACCCCACCTGCACCAACAAAGACCGTACTCATTACTCCATCATCACTCGTTTGCGTCAGTCCTATGACAACTCGACTGACAACATCACGCAAATCCTTAACGTCACGTATGTCAGCCCTGCCGGTGAGTGGTGAGCTCTGCTCCCCTTGTTAATCTGGTCTGTTCGTGCTGTTATCTACTGTCGGTGTCTGGAATCGTTTAGAAAAATTGGATATTATTTTCGCGATAGGGTATAGTACCAATGATGTTGGGAGCGAGTGCGCGCTCACGAGCATGCGTATTGAATAAGTTAAAAAGTACTTTTTAGATATTATTGATTCTCTTTCACCATCTTACTCGTAATTGCTAAAAAGTTGTTCCTTCTTGTTCTTGCTTGTTGTTATTTGCATATTATTAATTTTAACATTAGAATTGCCTTCAACCGGAGTGATAGTTCTAATATTGCTTCGCAGGACTAGGTCTAAATATGTGAAAATTGATAATTTTAATATGAAATTATTCATTTTCTTTAGAACTTTAGTCTTCGTTTATTGATGCGAAACATATTGAATTTATCTCCCTTGCGAAAATGGAAACTAAATGCACTGTATTCAATAATCGATGGCCCTTCAAGGGGTAGTGCTGAAAAGTTATTTGAAGTGATTTCTTTTTTAAAGCGTCTTCGTTGATTGTTGAGCTGTAGAACTGATCTGTCCCTTAAGAAGAGGAGGTAAAAATCTCTTGTATAACAAAGCGGACTAGGTTTGGATCCGTTTTCTAACAGTCACAAGACAAAAAAAAAACTTAAAAAAAATATTGCTTATTTCTGATAAAGAAATATATTTTTTATTGTCTTTATATGTATATTGCGTATTCAGTTCTGAATATTACATATGGATATAACCGTTAACAACCACTGTTTATTCCTAAAGACTACAAGGGAAATAAACTACAAAATCTTTTCTATTTCTAAATGAAACAAAACGAATGACTACGTTTTAGTGCCGATTAGCATTTACACTTGTCTTCTGACGTCATTATATTGTTTGTGCTTGTATGCTGAAAATGAAGGAAATTGGTGATGTTGCTAATGGTGATTATAAGTGTATGGGTATATCGAACGCATATTTCTTTTATGGGGTCGTTGCACTTGCTATCTGTACTCTAGATCGAAGCTTGTTTTGTATCCGTGTCGGCAGGGTCATTTGAGGCTTGCGGCAACACCTACAAACTGGACGCCGCGACGACCGCCATCAACCCAGTCCACGTAGTCCATGCGTCATCGTGGTCACTCAAATACCCGCCCATTGTCAGTTGGATCGCAGAGAGTGGCGCCATCTACGCTCTCGTCGTGTGGAACGTTGGAAGGCTTTCGCTGCAAGGCTTCTTCATCAACATCCGTGGTTCGAGTCTCGATCAGGGAGAGGTAGGAGAGACTTTGCTAGTGCTGTCGAGCACTTGTCGTGGAGGGCGGGGTGGGTTCAGGGACACAGAGCTTAAATATAATCTTTCTGACAATCCCAGGCTTTCCCAAAGTTGAAGAAGAAGGCGATGACGACGGAAGATGAAAATGATCGTGATGGTTTGGTTGGATGATAGAAAAATAGATTCATTACTTTAAGAGGTCTTTTATAATAGATTATTGAACCACTACTTCTAAAACAATTGATAAATTGCTTATTAAAACTCTAAGCGTTTTGCAATAATGACAAGACAAATTACAAGGTTTTATACAAAACACTTAAACACTTAGGTAAACTAATGGTAAAAATAAAAACAAAATGAATCCACATGCAGAGAGTCAATATATAACACAGCTAATTTACAACAGTGAAACATAAATAAAATGAATTTGCACATATACAGCTACATAGTTACAATTACAATAACACAAAAGCTATTCTTGTTGCTGCTGCAAAAAACAATTTGTCTTCATGACCTCTTCAATCAAACATTAAAGAATTTAAGTACAGTGGAATTTGCAGCTAGGAATAGACTGCGTAATTCCAAAAGAAAGACGGGACCTTACAGAATTGATCAGCTTGGAACTAAGAATAGACTGTGTAACTCCGAAAGAAAGACGGGACATTACAGAATTGATCAACTTGGAACTAAGAATAGACTGTGTAATTCCGGAAGAAAGACGGGACATTACAGAATTGATCAACTTGGAACTAAGAATAGACTGTATAATTCCGGAAGAAAGACGGGACATTACAGAATTGATCAACTTGGAACTAAGAATAGACTGTGTAATTCCGAAAGAAAGACGGGACATTACAGAATTGATCAACTTGGAACTAAGAATAGACTGTGTAATTCCGGAAGAAAGACGGGACATTACATCCTCTTTAAAACTTTGAATTTCCCAGAATCTTAGTAATATTCCGAGACTTTGGTTCACCATCAACAGCCAGGGGAAGTCATGAGAAAAGGCTGAATAATAATAATATAAGAATATTGATGATGGTGGTGGTTGTGGTGATGGTGGTGGTGGTGGTGGTGATGATGATGATGATGATGATGATGATGATACTATAACTGCCAGCAGTGAAGAAGAAGAATTCATAGCATATCCATCGTATGTAGTTTTTAGAAACAGCAGCATTTATGTAGTATTGTGACGTATTAAACGTTAAATTCAATATCTATTTAAGTAAGATTCCAGCAAGATGCTTTTCGTGAAATTAAACCTGACGAAACTAATTGATTTTCCAAGTTATGATGAATAAACGTTAAAATGATAGAAGTTTCATGAGTATTTATTTGACTGATCAGTGAAAATGACGGATCCCCGAAAAGAACTAGTAAACGTTTATACCATGGACCAGTATAATTGAAAAATATCCTTCGTTTTTTTTTTCAGAGCACGCTTTCACCTCGCATTGCAATACAGCTCCAACAACCCTCTCCCGGGAAATAATTTTTAAAAAAAACAACAATTTTTTTTCCTGTTCTTACACAAAAAGTCTAAAACCCTACTTAAAATACTGTATTCATTTTGACCTGCATATGTTTTCTACTTATTAAATATTACTTTCAAATTTTATTACTTGCTGAATATGACAATTGTAATTCCAGACGGTATTGAGCTATCGCGGTCCCCTGAATCCAATCTCGCGAGAGTCGCCGAACATCTTTGCTCTATACAAGCAGAGCAGTGTTCTTAACCTAACATCGGTCAGAGAAACCGTATACAAGATTTTGGTAAACAAAACGGAAATTATTACTCCTGCTGATCTTTTTGCAAGCATTTCTGGAATAACAGGTGAGAATTCTATCTATCTATCTATCTATCTATCTATCTATCTATCTATCTATCTATCTATCTATCTATCTATCTATCTATCTATCTATCTATCTATCTATCTATCTATCTATCTATCGACCACCTATTTGTCTGTCTTCCATTGTACACATTTACCTTCCTTAAACTGATACAAACTAAAATTAATTTCATGTAATCTGTGTTGTTCATTGTCTAAATCAGACACCTCCAAGAGCAACCAGATCCAGGTGCTTGGTTCATTTTCAGAGTGCCAAAAGTAGAATGAACTATTCGTTTCTCATTCCTTTCGGTCTTTCTTTGACCGAGTAGTTTGCACTGATTCGACCCAATCTGTGCAATCTCTTACATGTGCTAATCATATTTGATATCCAGCTTCATGTCACGAATAATGTGTCAGTGTGAAGTCTTGCTTTTATATCAGGTATCATAACGCTATAGCGCATTACATGTTTTCAATTGTTTAATTTTCTTGCTAATATCACCAGTGTCGTTCTTACCATCACCACTTTGCCACCAACACCGACACCCTTCTCCTGAAATTTTTTAAAAATTATAATTATCATCGTCATTTGCGAAACTCGGTTGTCTAGGGGCTGCACTATCGTGCAACAGGTAATGGGTTCTTGGATTCAAGACCTTCCTTGCTAGTGACGTGTCGTAATCGACACTTTCTCCCACTCCATAGCTCGAAGTTGTCGAGACAGGTTCCACAGTTTATTATTAAAGTATTTGCTGTCGTGTTACTTCTTACAGGTCAAGTGGAAAATTGTATGAATTAAAATTTCCACCTTTAAAGTTCACTTTGGTGTGTCCGTGTAGTGCTGATATAATTTTTAATACTTGTATTACTATATGTTAATTTCTTTCTTTCCTATTTACCATTTACGTTTTTAGGCAAATAAATGGCTGAATTTTTCTTTTTAAAACCAGGCCCGATTGGAGTGAGTCTGGTGTCAAATGCAGCTGACCCTTTCTCTGTGGACTTGATGAGAAGAAACATGGTCATCAACAACTGTCCTAAACTTGTCACAGCAGGTAAGCTAATTGCTAGTTTGATCCATATTCGAATTACAGACAAATTAATTGCTATCTTCGTCCATTCTTGAATTATAGGTAAGTTAATTGTTCGCTTTGTTCATAATCGAATTATAAGCAAATTAATTGCTGTCTTGGTCTATTCTTGATTTACAGGTTAAGTTAACCATTAACTTTTTTCATACTCGAGTGTAAGCTAATTGTTGTGCTTGGCATCCCTATATTTTTCTGTGCCCGGGTGAATACCAACCCCCAATGAGTGAATGGTGTCGAATGCACAAGCAGACTAAATTAGTTTCCAACATAGTGCCAGACCGCTCGAGAAAACGAGCCCCCAAGGCGTAATCATCAACAGTTAACAGGATAAAGACAACACAAACATTACGAAATGGTACTACATAAATATATATGAGGTAATAAAAATTTGGCAATGAGATGAACAGAATATAAAAAAATGAAACTTCAATAGTAACAACAACAAAATTAAATAAAGAAATGTTTGAATATTGTATCAGAGATGCAGCCCATTTAATTACACAGGAATAGCAATCAACACTGATGTACTAATATTGTCCTAAAGAATCTGAATGTTTTCAAGTCTTTATTTATTCCTGTAACAAATGTCAGTGGTTCTGACTTGAAAATCAATGAAGCTCCATTACAGGTGAGTTCCAAAAGAACAACAATAATGAGTTCAATATGAACTAGGCTAGATTTCAATATTATATAAGTCCTGCTCAGATTTTTCTTGTCTTATCCATCCAGTCCTGGATAGTTATACTTTAATGCCACAGTTGACTGTTTGACAGGGTATGTAACTCCTGCTCTGTATGATACTTTTCAGTGCTGGATTATCTCCTTTAGTCCATTCCAGCATGACAGAAAAATCCAATCTAGATGTACAGCCTCCAGCTTTCACTCCAAAATCAAAAGAAAACCCAACATATGATACAGCTTTAAGTTACTCATTACAGGGAAAATATTTCTTTTGAAAGACCAGGCTAGCCCTGTGTTCACAATTTTATGCTACAAAGAAAAATCATTAGTACAATTTTAAATGACACATTCTCTCTGCTAATGGATAAAATCTACATACCTTATTTTTTTCTACGTTGTAGAAGTTTGTTACCTTCCTATTGTTTCTGTATTAACTCGCTCTAGCTAATTTTTTTTTTTAGAATCTAGCATTTGCATTACTACTTATTGCTGTTGTTGTTGATGCTGTTGCAGTGTTTGCTAAATTTCCGCTCTCTTACAACGTCACTTTTGCCCAACTCAGCATCTCGGTCGACGTTACCTATATGACGTCAGATGTCAACGTGCAGTCCTGTGGTGAAAACGTCACGATACAGTGAGTCCTTAGCAACGCTTTAGTCACAATGCTAAACTTGGCGCTTCATTAATTATTTATTCGTATGCCTACCCTTTGCATATATGAAATTATATCAATATTTAAAAAAAAAATTATTGCTGTTTTATGTTCAAGTAATTTGCAAAAAGAATAATTGAGTGAAGACATAAAGTAAGCGAGCGTTTGATCTGCATCACTGTCCATTCTTTAACAGTTCGCCATAATTTTCAACTCCTCAGTGGTAGCAGAAGCTAAATTAATAAGTTCTTCACTAGCTCCATCCGTAGGATGAACTTTGTTTAGGTCCTAAGGAAAAAACTCATAGACTCAGGTGAAATCTTAAGGTCGACATTGGTGAAGTCAAAACCCGTTAACACTTGGGAAATTCTATTCTTAAATTATAGAACACCAAAAATCAAAGACCGTCAATAAATGACAATCTAAATAAATGTATAAGGTAGTAAGGCGTCAAGTGTTCCAATATTCATGCAAAGGAGACAGAAATGTCAGCATTTACTACGTCATGCAGCTGGGCATTGATGTCAAGTGTTCCAATATTCATGCAAAGGAGACATAAATGTCAGCATTTACTACGTCATGCAGCTGGCCATTGATGTCAAGTGTTCCAATATTCATGCAAAGGAGACATAAATGTCAGCATTTACTACGTCATGCAGCTGGGCATTGATGTCAAGTGTTCCAATATTCATGCAAAGGAGACATAAATGTCAGCATTTACTACGTCATGCAGCTGGGCATTGATGTCAAGTGTTCCAATATTCATGCAAAGGAGACATAAATGTCAGCATTTACTACGTCATGCAGCTGGGCATTGATGTCAAGTGTTCCAATATTCATGCAAAGGAGACATAAATGTCAGCATTTACTACGTCATTCAGATAGGCATTGATGTCAGGGTGGCGCACTGTTCAAAGGGTGTGCATTTTTCCCCAAACACACATTTTTTTAAAACTTTTTTCTTGGGGGAGTTCTCGGTGGAGAGGAGTTGTGGGGTTGGGGGTCTAGGGCGGCGTGTCCCATTAATGTGTGTGTGTGTGTGTGTGTGTGTGTGTGTGTGTGTGTGTGTATTTTGTCTTGTGTGTTCGTGTCAACTATAAGATCTAAGAGTTCTTTGTATATCTGTATTACTTATAGTTTGGTGGTCAGTGTTTCTAATGTGAATGGCATTTCTGTCTGGGTTATTTTGGTTTCAGTGTGTGTCTGTGGTTGGACATTGTATTAGAGACCGTGTTATTGAACTACGTACACATCTTTATCATTTCTTATTGGTTGAAAATTAACCAATGGGGTGTATTTTTCCATAATCGAAACTAACCTGAAATCGAAGATAAACTTAACCTTAAAAATTTCAAAATTTTGCGCTGCAATACAGCAGGCAAAATCAGCGTCTCTCTGAAACTGAAAAATTTATCTACTCCTTTCTGAGTAGGATTTGATATGAGATGATAAAGCGGGTCCATATACTGAAGGATGTACTACTCATGATCCATAGTAATTGAAAATCTATATTTAAAATCCGAAGTCCGCTACATTGACAACATTGCACTTATAATATCACCCCACCCCTAAATCCCCACGCATTCACTCTCTTACCTAGGGTGATATCTGTCTATTAGCAGCTTAAATTAGTCGTTGTTTGCTAGAGTCCGCCAGAGAAGAAATGAAATTTGGAAGCGAACGTGAAATTCTATATCATGTCTCTGCTCGAACCTGTAGAACACATTAACTTCTCCTGAAGACACATTAACAACACATTAACTTCTCCTGAAGACATTAACAACACATTAATGTCTCCTGAAGACATTAACAACACGTTAACGGCTCCTGAAGACACATTAACAACACTTCTCTTGAAGATGCATTAACAAACACATTAACGTCTCCTGAAGACACATTAAAGTCTCCTGAAGACGCATTAACAACACATTAACGTTTTCTGAAGACGCATTAACAACGCATTCTCTTGAAGACGCATGAAGAAAACAAGACAACGTTAGTGAAAAGGCAGTATTTTAAAAACATCTGATGGTTTTGATTGCAGAGCCACGTCTCGCATTGTTAACCCCATTGGCAGTGGTCCACTACCTCCAATCTACACCCAGAACCAACCGGCCGTGGTACTCGTTCAAGACAAGCTTTGGGATCCATTGTATTTCTTCAGTAAGAAAACTATGTTTTCAATTGTTTGCAGTGATAATTACGACTTACATCCTCTCTGCAGCCTTTGTAATTATAAAATAAAAATTATCTACCTGTTCCTGCATTTAAAACTAACTCTCTCTCTCTCTCAGTCACGCACGAACACGCGCGCGCGCGCGCACACACAACACACACACAAACACACTCACAATTACAGTTTATTTCAACCACTATACTTAAGCAAAAATATAAATTGTTGCAGTTTACTTTGCTATGTATGCAAGTTTTTCAGTCTATTACTAACAGTCTGAGAGTTTTTGCCAGTTTATATATATATATATATATATATATATATATATAGAGAGAGAGAGAGAGAGAGAGAGAGAGAGAGAGAGAGAGAGAGAGAGAGAGAGAGAGAGAGAGAGAGAAAGCTATAACATAATCCCTATGAGTAGCGTTATATATGTTCGTGTGAATTTTGTGTCATCAAATCCTTTGGTCCGTTATAAACCTGTGTGTCAGAATCTGTCAAAGTTATGTCTGTTAATTCCTTGAGTCAGCTTATAGACAAATACACCTGTTTGTGTGCTGGTTGTGTGAATGTGTGAATATGGGTGATGGTGGTGGTGGTTGGGCGTAAATGTGTTTTTGTGTGTGGAGACAAAGTTCAACAATTTTTCAGTTCTACAAACAAAATTTACTAGAACGTGTGTGTGTGTGTGTGTGTGCGTGCGTGTGTGCGTGCGTGTGTGCATGTGTGTGTGTGTGTGTGTGTGTGTGTGTGTGTGTGTGTGTGTGTGTGTGTGCCGTATGTGTGTATATACCGCAGACACTCTATACACGCTATTGATGTTGGATGTGACCGATGAGGTCCAACAGATTGCCCAGCCCAACACGCTTGTACACTGGCAGATCATCAATATTCGCGAAGGTCAGCTTCCGCTTGGTGACGTCGTCAAGGACTATAAGTACCCCCTCCCAGTGTCCGGCCAGCACACTTACATGTTCCTACTTCTGAGCCAGCCCGGTGTTCTCAACAAAACGAATTTAGACCGATACGCCAGCGACACGTGTTCAGGCGGATTCGATAGCAGAAGGTACGTACTGCAAAGGGCAACGTGGTAAGAAGTTACTTTTTGTGATGACGCCCACACTTGTTATGATTATTATTATATCCTATCAATTTGAGACACCTCTAGGCACCTTTCATTCAATATGATTATTATTTATTAATTAATATCACATAACTAATTACAAGTGATCGAGAATCTTAATTTATATTTATTAATTCTTCCGCAAGGCCAACATGTCTCTCAATTGGCGGATTATCAGGGTATCATAAAACTCTACACTTTACATAATAAAATTATAGATGTTTTATTGTCGCATAATGTTATTGTAGGTGAAACTTCTTACTAAAAGAGTAATAAAAATCCATCATTTCCATCCACCCACTATTACTCCAACATAAGATTTTAATATATGTGCAAGAAAATTAATAAATTTATTAAATAAACAATCAAATATACAACAAATGAATATAATCAAAAGAGCATTGACATTTACATCACTTCACAACAATGATTGATTAAACATTAGACACTCAATCAGTTATTCTAGCATAGACATCAGCAGTCAAATCAACACTATATATATATATTTAAAAAATCAAGTTCTGAGACATACGGTTTCATCATAAAAGGAGAGTTTCAGATAATTATAGAATTATAGTCAATGTACATAATCATTTCAATGATGGCAGCTGTCACTGGCAAGTGTTCACAATCACTCAGTTTGCAACAAGTCATTGTTTTCTTATTTAGATGATGGTCCAATTTACCCCTTCTATTCACATTACACAACTGTTCCAGAATCTTCAATGCACTCTCGAAACACCGTGGAGAATCATCCAGAACGTTGTATGCACTATCAAGCACCTCAGAAAAAATGTTTCCGAATATTTGTGTGTGCTACTCAGCACACCACAAGGAATGTTCAAGAAATTTCAATATCTATTTAAGTAAGGTTCCAGCAAGATGCTTTTCATGAAATTAAGCTTCAAATTCCGACATATTGGCTCTTGAACAGAATTCACAGGAATCAACTTACAGGAACACGTTTGCTGATAAGTTCAATGACAATGCTGGATACACACATCACGTGATCCAATAGAGTACAGTAGTATTGCAGTCTGGAGTGGATACAAGGATACAAAACAAAAAAGGCATGCTCCTTTTTGCAAAAGTCAATTCAAGGAAGTGCTAAATTTCAGGCATATTTCATATCTACACTCCATTCTAGCTTACCCACATTCTCAACTTACAAATCCTGCAACAATATTCATTAGCTCAATGCACAAGCAGCATAAGAAATATAGCATCAGTCAAAATTTACAAGTATAATGTACAACATAGTCAAACTAGTGAACATAGAAAAGATATGGTTAAATTACATAAGCATTCTCCAATTCAAATCAGATCAATAGCGAAATATTTCTAAGTCCAATTTTTCTTTACCAGTCAGTTAACTTACCATAAGCTAATGATTGGCTTTATGACCAGACTCAAATTATGTCAAAATCAAAGTGATTAGAATATAGAATTTTCTTCCACAAAATAACTGTCAGTCTATCCCCATTGGATGAAGTTCTTATGATCAACATGAGACTATTAGTCAGAAAAAACTACTCATCCACTTGGAAATGGTTTGGAGTGCATCAACAAGTTCTAGCTTATTCTTCACTTAGCTGTTTACTCCAAATCTGGCACTTACAAAAATATCATCATAAGCAGTGCCCAAGGTCATGTCACATTAACATTGGCAACAAATATATAATTATTAAGCTTAGAACTAGGGATAGGCACATTTACTCTGCTACACAATTAATAATGCATAACTAAATACAAGAAGCAGGAAATCTTAATGTTTATATATTATTAACAAATCCCCATAGGATGCCCAACTCCTCCTCCACTTGGCGGGTCACCTCACATTTCGCCTCACTTTAATTTTTGCCTTCACATACATATGTAACAACAGACATTCTACTGACACATAATTTCTTTCCCACATGTGGAACTTCTTACTAATGGAGTAATTTCATCCATCTTTAAATTAATTTATTTCATTAATTTAATTTCATCCATCTTTAACCCCATCCACCCACTATTACTCCAGACATAATTTATATAGTATGTGTATGCAGGACTAATAAAATCAACAAAACATATAATAAATCAACATTAAAAGTCATACAAATGAATACAGTTTTTAAAAATACACTTATACTAGCTGCTAAAAGAAAATGTTCAAATACTGTCCAACACTTATCCAATCTTTATCACAACAATAAAATAATTAAATTAATAATTCCTAACAGTTCAGTAGAATCTACAGTTTATCATGGAATCAGAGCACAGAAGTATGGAAGGAAAACAAGCAGTTAATACACATGATGCTCTATGTGATGTAGACTGTCAATTGTGGCGTCTCTCACTACAATGTCACACACTTGCTTGCCTTACATTGCACACTGGTTTTAACGTGCATCCTTAGGTACACCAAACCCAATTGCTCCAGGAATTCTGTGTGAAATCTCTCAACACCAATGCCAGTTTCAGCTTCTGCCTTACTGGTTCTTGATGGGATCTACTGCAACCTAATTCTGGCAACCCTGTGCTCACAGGTATAACAATTTATGTTGGAACACATGTACCAACATAGCTGAATGAGGAATGCAGACCACTGTAGCAATAACTTAAAGCAAATAATGGAAAAAACAAAAGGCATACTCTCTGAAAAACCAGAGTGGCACAGTGTAAGATTACGGTTCTTGTCTAAAATGTTTCCACACTTCCATACCATTTCTACTAGCATTCTCAAACTTATATTATTCTGCAATGAAAACATTAGCCCCATTCATATCACATGGGCATAAATACAATCATAACTAAATTCACGATCAATATTTCTATTAGTAGCAATGTCATAGGATCAACAATGCAATATTCAAAATCTAAGTTTTATCTAAACCATAAAATCAACATAAATACATGAAACCTATGTCTAAGTCTAATTTCCTGCACTCTGTATATCAGTCAAATAACTCACCAATAGCTCACAGTTCAGACTTAAGACCTTATACATCAGTCAAATAACTCACCAATAGCTCACAGTTCAGACTTAAGACCAGACTTGATGACAGAAAAAGATCAAAGTGTATAATGAACCAAATGCAATAATTGTTTATTTTTATACATCACATTAACAAAATACTTCTGCCATTTGTCAGATGCATGGCCTTCACCTTAGCAATACGAGTTCCTATGAAGACTTTTACAGGTCTTGCAAGCTAAATTCCACAACAGGGAACAATTCATTTTCTGTTTATTTTCTCTTTTTAAAATGACATATCCTGGCCGTCTGCTTAATATTCAAAGTCACAGATCGTAGACTTTCACAGTCTCGTTCTGTGACGGACTTTCTCTATGCTTGCCTTTCTCAAACGGTCTGTGCTACTAAAAAAAAAAATAAAAAAAAATAACCGATATATCTCTTGGTAATGTCACTTCTCCATTTCAATTGTTCTAGTAAACTGAAGTGTAATTCCATTATTATTTTTTTCTTTCAGATGTCGTTTCAACATGACCGCATTTATCACAGAACTCAAGTTGACCATAGTGGGAGCCAGCTGGTTCGTGTCGTCGCCAGACGCCTTCTCGCGCTTGCATGCCATACATCACGGCTACATTAGTGCAGCAGAGGCCTGCCAGAACGTCACAACTCCAGTTTCAACTCCTGCTCCTTGTCCCGGTCTGCAAGTAGTGACCGGAGGCACGTCCGGGTCAAAGGTCATTGCCACGTCACTTCCTTCAGTCTTAGTCCTAGCATCAGTGGCGCTAGTTTGGAGTCTCCAGAACTGAACTTCATCTCTGTCCGAAATCTGGAACACACCGCATCACCTGAGCGGAAGGCTATCTCTGATATAAAGCTAGATGAATATTGATATTCAGAATCAAGTTTTATTGTGAACTCTTAATCACCAGAGCCCTTAGTCGCTTACCCTAGCCGCGAGTGTATAGGATATATGACTGATATATGAATGTGTTAAGAGTTCAGAATACAACTAATTTCGGGCTTGACCTAAAATACTTAATCTTCCTCATCCCCGAAAATTATAAACAAATTAAACCATGCAATTATCTATCTATCTATCTATCTATCTATCTATCTATCTATCTATCTATCTATCTATCTATCTATCTATCTATCTATCTATCTATCTATCTATCTATCTATCTGTCTGTCTGTCTGTCTATCTACGTAAGTGTATTATATATAGCCATAATATACATCTATATCATTATATTAATAGCTAAAGTGCTATTTGTGTTTTCCTGCTTAGTCTGAAATTATAATTTTACAGTGACATAAATTAAAGCAAGATACTCTTACACTCTTTATCGTTTGATACAGCACACGTACACACACTTTCTTATGCACTCCTCTCTCTCTCTCTCTATATATATATATATAAAATTATATTGATATTATATGTAAGTAAATTTGAGTGTGCATACTCTATACTATAATCTGTACGTCATCGTATTTTGTCAGTTCTATGTGTCTGTCCATCTAGCTGTCATTATAACTTCAAAGTTCTGGAACAATCTGGAGTTAACTATAGATATGCCTAACTGGAATTAACTATACATACACACACACACACACACACACACACACACACACACACACACACACACACATATGCCCTAATACCGTATATTGTGCATTATAATCTAGTATACAATATATTATTATTTTATCCCAAACGTGAAAAATTATACATAAACATAATTTATGTGGACAAAATAATCAACCGGTCAGAATGAAGAGTTGAAATCATTTTGTGGAGATATTTTCCCTACACTGATTTTAAGGAATGAAACGACGACAAGAGAACATTTCATGGTAAAGTGGTTTGTTTGGGAATTCCAGTTTGCAAAATACTAATACCGTGACATGTATGTGCAATATAAATGTTAAAGCACTATTATCACTTCAGTTATTGTAAATAAACCAAACGATACACAAAAATTGTAATTATTAATAAATGATTGTGTCCATAAGTATATTTATAAGAAAAATGTTTAATTTAAAAAAATGGTTCGTGCTGATTCTTGGGAAGTAACAAAGGTTCCAGTAATAGTTGATTTCGCGATCGACAAGCACCGTGAACATAATGTTTTTCACCGGGTATTCAATTCAGATTGCGTACTTTGAAAGTTACGGACACACTAAAGTTGACTAAACAGTATTTGCAAATAGTTTATTGACTGAATGTTATACGCATTCTGATTATAAAACTGTGTTTATCTCTCTTTGCTTATTTTGTTATGTTCCTGTGGGGCCTTTCCCCCCCCCCCCCGTCCCTTGAAATCAGGGAAGATGGTCGATGGTGTGTACTTCTGTTGTCGTTCCTTTTAGGGGCTTCGCTATTCAGCGGTCCACTAGTGTGATCGGAACCCCAGAATACAGAGAAGGGAACCAACCCCATCAAAGACCAGTCCCTAAATTGAAAACTTCGATGAAAAGTTTTTAATTATCTTCTACTTACTTGCTTAATTCTCTTCTGCTTACATGCTTAATTATCTTCTCCTTATATGTTTAATTAACTTTTGCTTACTGGCGTAATTATCTTCTACATACTTGCTTAATTATCTTCTACATACTTGCTTAATTATCTTCTACATACTTGCTTTAATTATCTTCTACTTACTTGCTTAATTATCTTCTACATACTTGCTTTAATTATCTTCTACATACTTGCTTAATTATCTTCTACATACTTGCTTAATTATCTTCTACACATTTGCTTAATTATCGTCTTATTTCTTGCTTAATTATCTTCTACTTATTTGCTTAATTCTCTTCTGCTTATTTGCCTGTTCATATCAAACCACGATCATTAAGGTACATTGCGGTACACAAGAATGTTGTTTTATCCCGTCTCTCTCTCAAGTACCAATACAAGCAATTGTATTGATAAACTAAACGTAACACAAGTGTCTGTACACGGTTTGTTTAATTTACTTGTGTACATACTATTCGGTCTTACCTCTACACCCCCTCCCCTTTTCTCTTCCCTCCGTAAGAAGACAAACGTAAAATAATTCCTTCATCCGCCCCTCCCCCTCCTTTATGCATACATACTATGAAAATAACCCTGTATATCAACCAGTGACGTAGCTAAAGTGAGACAGGTGAGACGCATGCCTTGGGCGCCAAATGGACTTCATAATCGAAAATTGGTGTATTTTATTACAATTATTGTTATTAAATTTTACTTTGTTATCTTCACCCATGTTACATAATTTGTTGCAATCATTGACTAGAACTGGTGTGGGGGCTGAGCCGGAGAAACAGTATCATAATCATAACTAATAATAAAGGGGAAGATAACATTACCAGCTTAGACACATCAGCTGATTTATCTGTCAGTATGTCATTTGAATAATACTAATAGCCCAAATCTTTTACATATTAGTGGAAAGATAGGTCAGGCCGTCCGGTTGTCGCTAGTATTAGAAGTGAAACGATAACCTAATATTGATACTTGGGAGTCTGATATAGTGACAGGGTTGTGAAACGTAACCAGACATGTGACAGTGCCATAGATAAGGAATTGTCTGTAAATGATGTCAGTGCTGTGGGTAAGGGATTGAGAGCTATAAATGATAACAGTGCCATAGATCAGGGATTCAAAGGTATAACTGATGACAGTGCCATAGATCAGGGATTCAAAGGTATAACTGATGACAGTGCCATAGATCAGGGATTGAAAAGCTATAAAATGATTGTTGGTAGATGGACAATACGAAATACACAACAATCTGAGGTCAATCACTCTGTTGGCTTGTTCAGTCCCCAGAGAAAAGATCCTCACATATAAATAAAACAGACAAGATGGACGGACGGACAGTCAGACAGACAGATGGACAGACGATGAACAAGGGCAAACCTAACACTTAATTGGAAATTTAACTCACAATACAATGTACAACACTATAATACGCATGCACTCAAACTCTTTCATTGTAAAAAAGTTAAAGGTAATTAAATAAAAGCTTAAGTAAATATCTCTCCAAGTTTTACATTAAAGTATTAAAATACAGCTATCTATCATTACTGACGACTATCATCCCGAACCAGTCCCCACGCTGGCGTAAATTCTCCTTTCTCAAACTAGATTTCAAAGTTATCACTCATCTTTTTAAAACAGTCTGAAGTAAACAGTGAAAAGAAATCAAATGTAAATCATGGATATATGGGGTCAAGGTCTGCCCTAGATTAGGCCATCTCCATCTCCATTCACTTATCTAAGCACGATTTTAACATCTGCCTACTGAGTTCGTGTGTCCTGAATTCGTGGACCTCAGAGAAAGGGCTAGGAAGCTAGCTGGTATTTTGCAAGGACGTGTTCTTCTCACCCCCACCCCACCCCAATTGCTATTGTCTGGCAATGCTATAACACGTGATCGTCTGCAGGTAGCCACACATGAAACAGATTGCTGGAGGGGAGAGACATACTAAAAAAAAAAAAAAATTTAATGTTTATATACCAGTTACTTTCTTTACCCAGGCAACAACGAATGTTTTGCTATTTCAGTTTACTGAAAACAGTAAAAAGTTAAAAACAACTGTCAAATCAAGCTGGCTTACATTGGTCAATACTATTGATGTCAAACCCCAGTGGCAGATGTCACCAGTACTAAACATATTTTAAAAAACAACGAAATTGTGATTAAATAAGCAAAAAATATTTAGAATAAAAATTATGACGCAAGAAGTTCTATTGCTCATGCAAACATCTTTATTAAATCTTTAATAAGAAATCTCCGTTGTACCTACGAACAGTTGTAACAGTAACAGTCTCTTCAGTAACTCCTTGGTTAAAGGTAGAGCAATACACATATCATTGCGTAATTAAAACTAGCAGCGATATTGTGAGCTTTTGACTATTTGAATTACAAAATACAGATAAAATCTCTGACACAATGAGTACCGTCACGCTTGGTAAAGCTCAGTAAAGTGGACCACTCTACGAGTGTCAGTGAGTGTAATGAACATGACCTTAACCGCGGCCTTCACCTAATGTAAACCCCTTTTCAACGAATTTTATAGTTTAGAAAGTCTCATTTTTGCGACGATCTTAATTATGAGATTAACATCTTATTGCTATATGATTTTATAATCTTTGAACAAGTTAAACTTTTTTTTTTTCAACACAACTGCGGTACTTCTTTTATGGCTATTGAGTACAGACAGAAAATCTATATCCGGTCCAACAAAGCATGCGATAAAGATCGTCTGCTATTGTCTGGCATTGCCGCACGTGATCGTCTGCAGGTAGCCAATACTTAAATGAATGACGACATCGGACGAGACTGATCAGCGAACGTAGCCTGCCCCCCACATGCGATTTGACCATTTGGAATAAATAGACAAGTGAAACAGGATAGATGAGGTCTTACACCAGTCCGATTGTATAACAGTAACAACCAATTTCCCGGCAGTTGGAAAGTTGATACCTTTAGTTTATTCCATTTACTGATTAACTGGTCAACTCGGTTCGTTTGACCTGCAGTTGAAGAGAGTATAGGCCTATAACATGCCGGCTGATGCAAGAGTAAGTCACTTTGTTCATTAAAAATAAAATAATAACCAGAAAAAAAAAGAAGAATATTTGTCATGCATATGAAGTTTCAAGTGAAACTTTAGCAGTATTAACTATTATACATTTAAGAGAGAAAAAATTTAATTGAACTAAGAAACTTTATTTTTCAAGGATAATCTATAAACACGATGGCCCATTTTCCAGTCAGCACTAATTACACAAATTGAGAGAGGGAGAGAGCTCTAGATGATTGATGTCTGAATAAAACATCAGCAGCATTCGTATTTTAATGTTATTTGTCATTCCTGACAGACATCACAGAGTATAACCCCAACCCCTTTCCATCATGTCGCTCATAAAATTATGCGTTTAATATATTGTAGTCAGTGATGAATGAATGCATTAATACACTAAGTAAATATCAAAATATAGCCAGCCATTGAAGACAATTATGATAATTATTCTTACATTTAATGATTTATACTACTATAGAATAACATATGGCCCACTACAAATTTCAGAAATATAATATCTTTATTTTTTAAAATTATCATAACACTTCAACATCCACCTATCCTTTTGCGCCATGCTACTTTCTTTGGAGTAATATGGCTCTCATTGCTTTCTGATTTTTGCAAACCTTTATTGAATATACAGATTTTATAACAATATAAGTCAGCTGTTCATTTTATAAATTATATGCAATTATTATTTTTTAATGTTGTTGTTGTAGTAATAAATTCTATGTATTTTGACTTGTTTATATAGTGCCTATCAGCACTATTTTTTAAAAATACTTTTGATTGCGGAAATACAAAGTATATGTACGTATATATGGGTTTGTAAAGCATGTCATGTCCTTTTGTGACATTTCCTCACCATCAAGCACATAACACTTTCAGAAGAGGGTATAAGTTGGTGTGACAAGTTGTAACACCTACCCACTGTTTGTCAATAGAAGTAATGAAGCACAAATTTGAGTCAATTTTGTAATGAATAAAATAAGCATATTGATTAGCTAATACAAGAAGTTAGCAAAATTAGGTGGGTTTTTTCTTTATCATTAATTGCATTTATATATATATATATATATAGGAATTTAGTGAATTGGCAATTGTTAAAAGTGCTCTCTGTTTCTAATGAATGAAATGAGTTTTACACTGAAAGGGGCTATCTCTAATTCTAAAGTATGTTGTTTTGTTATTTCCTCCCTTGTCACATTGATATGTCTGTACTCCTACAAATATGTTAATTTTTGCAGACGCTTCCCCCCTTTCTACTTTCTAAATTACTACAGTAAAAGTATTCATTATTATATTTTCTAGCATAACTAACAGACTACAGAGTAATCAAACTTTAGGATTTATGCTTATCATTACTTATAACTTTAAAAAACAGCCCATGATTTTTTGTAGCTAGGTGTCACCATTTTTAATTTAAAATAAATTAGTTTCATAAGCAAATAATCATACACTATTCTGCTGTAAGCTTTTTTAAAAAATCATTGCAGCAAGAAATGTCTCAGACAACTTTAATACATGTACTGATGTAGTTCCAACTCCAAATCTCATCTTTGTACTCATTGATTGACTTGGTGCAGTCTGGCTGAATGGGCAAAATGAGAAAAATTCAGTTTTATATTTTCTTACTAATGCAAATTGACATTTGTAAACACTTATCTTTCTGTTAAAAGAAATTGACACATGATTTGTTTTGAAAAAATAACAAAAGTCTTGTAGATATTAACTTGGTAACTGTAGTTGCACAAGAAAAACATCCATTTTTCTTGTACAATGTTATAAACTTCATCTGTAACAAAGTATTATAAATTGACCAATCCGAACATCCACTTCATCATCTTTTCATATATGTCCTTAGTTTTAGAATATTTATTCACTTTTCTTTCATAGTACCACATACAATACATATTATGTTTGTACTGATATGTTGTTTGTGGTAGTTTATGTCTTATTTTAATTTCATCTTCCCATTAGCACTGAGTCATTAGTATGATCTTTTTATTATTGTATGTAATATTATGTGATGGTTTATTCAAATTGTATGCAATTAAATTGTATGATTGTTATGTATATACTGTTAGATATTATTATTATGTTTGTATTAACATAATCATTATTTATAGAAGACAAAATTATTAATTTTTTTTAACATTTATTTTACCTTCTCTAGTCTTAATCTTTAATATCAGCTGCCTATTATGTTTATGGTGATTTGTTCATTGTAGAACTAGAAGACTGTATTGGGTATCATGTATATTAAATTATTATTAATATTATGCTTGTATTGATGTGTTCATTTGTAGAGACAAATTTTATTTTACCCTCTCTATTCTCAGTATTGAATCATTAGTATCAGCTACTCGATGATTTGTTCATTATAGGAGGCTAAATTATATTAATATATTTTATTTTGTTTTTTTATTGTTTAAATTTGTTTGTAGTGAAAATGTCTACAATGTTTATAAATTGTACCTTAAAATGTCCAAGATTAGACTTAATATATTTTCACTGCTATTGCTATTAATGCTAATTATTATATTGCGATTATATATTTGATTTTATTTCATTAAAAATATTTTTATTGATTTTTTCCCAGTCACTTGGCAGAGCTGGTTACATCTTTAAAAACTGGGCATCTACCTATTCCTGTCAACCAGAGTTATATTTTGAGCCAGAAACCACAGAAGAAATCCAGAAAGTTAGTCTTTTAATCCTTACATCTCTTATACCTCTCCAGATTTTGCACATATTACATAATTAAAATAGTTTTGTTGTTTTATAATACACAAATTACTTCTTTTTATACAGAGACTTCACATAATGATTTATAATGTAGAGCAAGTTTTAATTAAATCTGTCTTGATAGAGATAAATCAAACACTCCATTGCACCTATTTTGCAAGAAACAATATAACACAAGGTGACATATGTCGTTAAGTAATCAAACTGATTTTTAAAAGAAAGAAATATCTAAATACTAACAATTTGCCTTGTTAATTAAAACCTTGATTGGGGTTTTTAATGCCCTAATTTTATTGCAGTTTAGTTAGGATTCCCCATCCACATGGTATTAGAGAAATAACCTAGTAATTAGTATATCTTTATTAAAAAATTTACAATCATCTTCCTTTGAAAATGATTTTCATGTCCACATATTTGTTGGACCTATATTTTCTTTAATTATAAGGAATGAGTTAATGTAATATATAGCTTAGCATCAACTCATGCTTAAACATATATGGTTCCATCATTCTCTAAGAAAGAAACCACTTATTAGTATGCAGTTTTATAATTTTCAGCAAGATTTTCTTCACAGTAGAGCATCTTCACTAATATCTTCATTCATATCTCCAGCAATTGAATTTTTGTTAAGGATGTATATAGAATTCTATTGTTAAAATAATCATTGATAAAGACTGACAACATTGTCTTTGTAGATACTGGCCTTTGCCCAGGAGAAGGGGAAGAAAGTGCGTGTGGTTGGAAATGGCCACTCTCCATCAGACCTTGCGTGCACCTCTGATTATATGATATCCTTGAAGCGCTACAACCGTGTACTTAAGGTTGCTTCTCTTTCATATTTAAATACTTTCCTAAATACTAAAAGGATGACATATTTATTCATAATATATTTTAGTAAACATTTATTTAGTTGTAGTATGGTATTCCAGGATTTGGGGTTTTGTCATAACAAACTGAAGATTAATTTGCTATCTCACTATTTATTTAAAGGAAAGTACATAGCATCATATTTATTTTGAGATACAATTATTGCATTATTTTCATTCAACAAAAAGTCTGATTCACATTTAATTTGAGAAAGAGTTCACTGATTTGCCTGTTTTGTTTTATAAATAAAAAACTCTACGATTTTTTATCCTTACAAGAGGCTTAATTAATTCAAGATAAGTTTTCAAAGCAGCGCTTACAGAACAAAATGCATGCAGGTAAATATTGAATTATCTCTCTTGGTGCAGGTGGACAAAGAAAAACTTCAGGTAACTGTCCAAGGTGGATGCACTGTTCAAGAGCTGAACCAAAATGTATTGCTTGCAAATGGAATGGCACTAAGTGTGTAAGTTTTGATCGTTTATATTAGAAAAGGCTTTCTTGACCACATCAATTAAGAATTATGAGGAGAAGCAATTCTTTTGTTATTTTGGGACTGCATTTCAACATAGCACATAATGAATTTGTGGTTTTGGCATGTTAAATGAGTATTTATTTATTGTAATCATTGATATCTCTTGTAATTGTTTTTGAAATAACTTAATGATCTGTTTTAAACATTTTCATTAAATATATACCATCATATGTTTTACAGTAAAATTGTTTGTGCTCATTACTGATGAACTTATTTGATGTTTAAAGTTTTTTTGTTTTGCTTTGTTTTAATTTTAATATTTTTTTTTTGATGCTCTGTACTTTGGAGTTTCCAGGTTGTTTTATGAAGACTGTAGTATGCAAATTTTTTTTAAAATCATGTTGGTGTTCATTTAATTTTCTTTAAAATCATTATATTCCAATACCCAGCTGTAGCTGTTTTCGTATTCATCACCAGTCATACATTCTGATAAAAAACATGGCTAAAACTGTGTTGCTATGGTAGTATTTAATGAAAAAAATCCCAAATTCTATATCACTATGTAAAACTGCATTGACCAATTTTTTAAATGGAATGTATATTAAAAAAAAATAACATAAACAAATTGATTTTTTAGCTTTGCTCAGAAAAAAACTTAATTTATTTCTTGTACAGTCAGTTCTTGATAATTTGAGTCCCCAGAATATGATAATTCAGTGCTATGTTGATAATGTACCTTTGTTCATAATTGAAGTTTACAACATTGAGATATAATAATTAATCCATATTTTTTTAAGAGTATACAATGATATAAAATGTTCACATTTCAAAGGCCTATTAACCTTGAAAGCAGAGAGAAAAAATCCTTGCACTATTAGCAGAATGTCATGTCATTTTGACTTTAATCAAAGCATTGAATGACACTTATGTGTATGTTTGTCAGTAAAATCTTAATAAAACATTACACTTCTACTGATCCTATAGTATCATCCTCTCAAGCAAAAGAGAAAAAAACAACAACTAAGTTTATTGGCAGTTTGTCATTTAAGTATATCACTATATGTACTTTTTATATATTCACTAGTTCACTTTTCTCTACATAGTTTTGATTGATTAACTTGATACTTAACATACTATTCCATTGAGATGGTTTCACAGAGAGTAATTTTTTTCATTTTACATTATAATTATAAATATATCAGTTTACAATAAGATCATGTGATCTTATTTTGAGAGTTGTATACCCAAGAATTATGCATATAAAAGTGTGGCAATGTTTATGGAGCAATTTCACATCATTACTTTCTTCTGCTTTGATGTTACTCCAATTTTTATGACTGGGGATATTCATTGCATAATAAATTCACAAATAATTCATCCATGGGTAATGGAGAATCAACTGAACTTTTAAAAAATATTAAAACCTCCTCAAAGTTATCATTGTGCACTTTTATAGTAAGTAAACTTCTACACTTGTTATGTCTGGTCTAATGCAACATTTACATGTCATCACCACTACCGATGTTTTGTTAAGACAGTCAGGGGACTGTGGCCGATCTAACAATAGCAGGTGTGATATCCACTGGCACTCATGGAACAGGTGCAAATTATGGAATCATCTCTTCATATGTAAGTAGTGAGAGATTTATTTTAAGATATTTTTTATTGTTGTAGTCCTAATCTGGTTCAGGAACATATTCATTATATTGATAGTAAATGTTAAGTTTTAACCTGTGTAATTTGGTTCAGATTGTATTTTGTTTCAGTATATTGAATTAAATTAATTTTATATGACATGATATAGCGGGTTTGATTTTATGTCACTTACAAATTCATTTACAGGATGCTACTGGTAATGAGCTTGTAATTTTAACAATAGTTATGAATTGTGATTTTTATGTAATTGTGTCGGGAACACATTAAGCAATGATGTTACACTATGCAGATAACAGTATAAATTAATAATAGTAACATTTTCTAACAGGTTGTAGAGCTTGATATGATGAAAGCTTCAGGGGAGATAATACACATATCTAAAACAGAAAACCCAGACCTCTTCCCAGCCGTAGTTCTAGGCCTTGGGGCACTTGGGATCATTGTCAGTGTGACACTTCAATGTGAGCGGACCTTTAATTTGCACCAGAAGCAATATCCTGCTGCTCTTAAAGACGTAAGTTGTACAAACTATGTGGTTTATATCATTCATTTATTTGTATTTTCATTGCAAATAACTTTATATTTATTTGCCATCACTGACCATGAGGCTTTTTTCATTCAACACACTGCCTACTTAAATCAAGATCATCAAACTCAGCAATCACATGTGAATTGTGAAACTCTTAAGATACCCCAAAATGTTATTCGCTAACAATAGTCTGTACTTTTATTACTATACTGAGACTGGAGAGGCAATACAGATAAAGGCAGTAAATGCTAGCATCATTCACTGCCAAGGTGAAGGCAGAAAATTCTAATGTTAGTCACAGCTAAGTTAAAAACAGGAGGTACTAGCACCAGTCACTACCAAGATAAAGGCAGAAAATGCTTGCACCACATATTACCATGATGAAGGCAGGAAATATTAGCACCAGACAAACACATTGTGAAGGAAGATGATGACTGTGGTCTTTTTATCCTTGGTACCATATTAGTCCATGCTTGTAACTCCCTTACGGTGAGCGTATTCAGTGACATCACTAGACTGACTTATTACTAGATTCACTGAAGTAGGGATCTTATTCTCAAGATTGATGGAAAGAGTGATTTATTTTTAGTGATTTATGTTATAGACTGAAATCACAATTGTTTTCACTGATTGCTGTCACTAGATTGCTTGATATAGTGATCCTTTTCAATGATTATCATAGATTGCTTGATATGATGATCCTTTTCAGAGACTGATAAAACTAGATTGCTTGATATAAAACAATCCTTTTCAGCAATTGATATCACCTGACTGCTTGATTTAGCGATCTTTTTCAGTGATTGATATCACTTGACAGTTTGATATAGTGATCCTTTTCAGTGATTGATATACTTGACTACTTGATATAACAATCCTTTTCTGAGGTTTTGGAAATCTAGATGTGTATATTCCATATAATCTGTCACTAAAATATACCATAATGTAAATTTGTAATACTTTAAAAGATAGGAGAATCTAGACGAGTATATTCCAGACGAGTAGAATCTTTCACTAAAATATAAGATAGTGTAAGTTAGTGTAAGTTTGCAACACTTTTTTGTAAGACAGGTTTTGTAGGATCTAGATGTGTATATTCCATAGAATCTGTCACTAAAATATATAATGTAAGTTTGCAATTCTTTTTTAACACAGGTTTTGGAGAATCTAGATGTGTATGTGACAGCAAGTGACCACTTCCGCTTCTTTTGGTTTCCTTACACTGACAATGTCATCTGTTACCATGCCAGCCGCACCACAGAGGTAAGATATTTACCAGATTCTTGATATCATACAGATTTGAAATTAACTGGATTCTCTTAATTATTGCATTACTTAGGTTGAAATTTGCCTGACTCCCTATCATTGTTTCACACAGGTAAATTGATTTGATTTGTCTTGTTACTGTGTCATACAGATATGTTTGATATTCACCTGATTTTAATTATCAACACGTGTAAGCAATTCATCCGAATTTCCATACGTCACACAAATAGAAAATTTCACTTGCTTTTAAATATCATTACATCACCGATGTAAGAAATTCATCTGAGTTTCCTTACATCACAAATAGAAAATTCCACCCGGTTCTTCTTGTTTTTGGTACATCAAAGTGTATGTTGTCTTTTCTTAATTTTGTATGTCGAATTTTTCCTGATATTTTTTCTCAAGTGTTTAATGAAGAACAGTTTATTTTTAATCATTTCTTTTATTTTTATTTTTTAATATTCATTTTGTATTTGTTAAATACTGACAATTGCCCTTTGACAGGAAGCCAATGTGAAGGTCAGTTGGTTTTGGGACAGCATTGTCGGCTTCCACCTGCTACAGTTTCTGTACTGGATCAGGTAGATGTTTTCTGCTTTCAGACATTGCACACATGCACCCATAGACATTGCATGCATGCACACATGCACTCATAGACATTGCACACATGCACCCATAGACATTGCATGCATGCACACATGCACTCATAGACATTGCACACATGCACCCATAGACATTGCATGCATGCACACATGCACCCATAGACATTGCACACATGCACCCATAGACATTGCATGCATGCACACATGCACTCATAGACATTGCACACATGCACTCATAGGCATTGCATACATGCATGCACATTGCACACATGCACTCACAGACATTGCACACATGCATGCACATATGTACACATGCACTCATGTCATGGGCTCATACAGATGGGCAGTCATATGTAGGTATGTATGAACATTATACACAGGGGCATTTACAAACATACATGGCACACATATACATGCATACATGTGTATACTCAAACCATTCAAACGCACATATTTAAAGTCAAATGCAGCAAGAGTAAAGCAACATTCAGAATAACAATGAACAAAACCAGTCATCTGTGAATATTTGAGAAGAAATTGATTTTCTCAGCATAATATCCGATAGTCTCCACTACTGACACAATATTTACTATACTGAGAGGAAAATGTAAAATAAGATGAATGCCTATGTATTGCTAGCATTTCTACAGACTTGACCATCAGATGTACTAATATTCTGTATACTTGTCATTTTATGTTTAGTTCATTGAAGTTTTTGTCACCATGCAATTCTTTATCATTAATTTTGGTGTTTAGTTGTATTTTAACTTTTCTCTATTCATCTTAATGTTTTGTTTATAAAGACTATGAAAACTTCAATACCTGTTTGTCTTGTAATGCTCTTGTTTACCAAGTACTTTCCTTTTGTGATGTATCATTCCTTCACAATAAAAGAGTGGCTTTCTGGTCCTCTGTATCATCATTAAGCTTATTTTGTGTTCATTGGTAACATTGAAAATCTCGCAGATACACATTGTTTTGATCAACATATATATTGCAGCATCCTTTGGGATTGTGACTTTGAAATTTTAAATACACTATCAGAATACCTGTATTGATTGAGCTCATTTGCACAATTGACCATCACTTGACCTATAAATAAATAAATTATTATTATTATTATTATTATTAATAATAATAACTAGTAAATGTCTACATCCTCAGTAGAATCCTGGTAGATTTATAAACAACTAACCTACTGACAATAGAAATCATGAGTCAGTAATAATGATCATCACTACCACCACCATCCTCCTCCTTCTCATCATCATCATGGTTCACTGATAAGTATATATAGTCAAGAAAAATAAAGATATTGATGTATGCAAAGACAAGGTATGTTATTTTGGAGATTTTTTATTAAAAGGTAGTTTTAATATATCATCTTAGAAAAAACAAAAAATTAATTCTGTTTTAAATAATAATTATTTCAGCACTTTTGTACCTGCTTTGGTAAAGTACATCAACAGATTCTACTATAAAATCATCTATGCTAAATTTGTAGAAAAAATTGATCGAAGTGATCACATCTTCAACTTCAACTGTCTTTTTCATCAGTATGTCATGGAATGGGCAGTTCCCAGGTGAGTTTGGTTGAATTCATTTGAATTGTGATGGTGGATTAATATAAAATAAATTTGGAGATTTTTATAGTAGTGTTTCATGTTACCTAAAATTTTAAAGTGCCTTTCGGTTGGACAATTTTAAACCAGGGAGTGGGTTGTCAGTTGAAAACTCTTAACTACTATGTCCAGGAGGTTGGATCTGTAACCCTGATCATCACATGAGGCCAGAGGCTACAACTCTTGACTACCCAGCTCAAAATTAAAATTTAGCTGATGTTGCAAATGGATGCAGAGAAATTTGGGATGAGACAGTTAAAGTTGAAAAGATGAAAAGCAGATGAAAGGAAATAAAAGATGAAAAAGTAGTTTATGATGAGAAAGGAAAAAACCAAAAGATAAAAAATGACAGATGATGAAAGGAAGATAAAAGATGAAAATAGACAGGGATTGAAATAGGATAAATATAAGATAAAAGTAGACTGATGATGACTGGGAGTAAAAGATGAAATTACAGACATGCAAAAGGATAAATGATTGAAAATACAGATTGCTGATTAAAAGGGCATAATATAAATTAAAAAAACACTGATGATGAAGGAAAGGATGATACAAGTATGGTCTGTTCATAATTTTCATCACATTGTAATTAAGTTATTTGACAGATATTTAGCTGATATTAATGTTATTGATGTTAAAGTCCTCCATTTATTAGCCAATTATCTTTGATAACTGTATTGTTCTTAAGATATTTAATTATTCAATTTAATTGTTTGCAGCTCTTTGAGAATTTTCCTAAATTTGTTTTTTAAACAAATATCTCATCTGTGGTGACTATCCTACATGTCAGAAGTCTGTTACAGAAGATTGTTTATGAGCAGTTACTGATAAATTTCTATCTTTTACAATGGCAATCTTTAAAGAGATTTTAATTTTTTCAGTTTAACTTGTGCAAAGCAGATTTGGTCAAAATAACTTTCGACTACAAGCAATTGTTTTGTTTTTTTAAATTAAAGATTACTTGCAGGCTGAAGACATTGCTTGAACTACAGAAATCTGTCATGATAGTCAAATATTTTGTGCCTCTTATTTTTTATAACAGAAAGTATTGACTAAGAAAGCCTATTTGGAAAGAAATAACTTTCTGTTTTCAGCATAGTTAATGAGGTTATTACAGTCAGCATTCAATTGTCTGTTGCTGAATTATCAAGTTTGTGCATCAAACTCTACAAACAGTGCCATGTTGTCATACGTGTGGTACATTCATCTTACCTGAATATTGTGAAACAAGATGATTCTCATGTCAGTAAGAAAGGTCTATGCCTTTCATTTTGTGGATTAATATTAGATTGAAAGCGAATGAAACCCAGGGGAGAAAATGTTGTTTTGATTTACATTTAATTTCCCAGTGCTGTAATCTTCAATTACATATGGCAGTATACTATTCTGTAATTTCTTTATCTGTGTACATTAATTTTTTTTAGATGTTATCAATGCCAAATTCCCTTCCCTACTCTCAAATAAACGAAAGTTGACAGATTTATTTTAATCTGGATTTTAATGTAAATTCTGTTAAGCCCACTCTGATTATAGATCTAAGATATTGCACATTTCCTTAATTTTTGCATGTTAACTGTATCTTATCTAGATTGCTAAACAGAGTAAATGATTGTTGATAGCAAGAGAAGTGTTTAATGTTTCTGTGCTTTTTATTTTTTTGAGCAGAGAGAAAGTCGGAGTAGTTCTGACAGAACTTAACAACTGGATCATCACAAATGAATTTCCTGCACACTTTCCTGTTGAGGTTCGTTTTGTTAAAGGGGACGACATCTACTTAAGTCCAGCTTTTGGTCAAGATTCCTGCTATATAAATATTATTATGTACAGGTGAGGTAATGGTGAATAGGCGAATTTATTTGTCAAGAAATTTTATTTTACATAAATGATTTTGCAATGTAAGTTTATTATCTGCTGTTGAGTTTATTTTGTCAGTGTACAGATGAATTTATTATATACAGATGGGATTATTGTGTAAAAGTGACTTTATGTTGTATATTCAAGTTAATTGTGATAGGTGATTTTCTTATCTAAAAGTGATTTTGTTTGTGTAGGCAAGTTTATTATCTACACGTGTGTTTATGAGGTTGAGGTGATATAATGATGTCAGGTGATTTTATTACATACAAGTGATTTTGTGATATACAAGTGAATGTATTATGTATAAATGCATTTATGATATATAGGGGACATTTTAAGTCAGGTGATTTTATGTACAAGTAACTTTTCAATGCACAGATGAGTTTAATATGTGTAAGTCAGTTTATGATGTAATGGCAAGTTTATCTAGTGATTTTATCATTAATAATGTTAAAAGTGAAACTTAAGCAGACAGGAATCACTCAAATGCAGAGTTAACTGACGACACCAAAAATTTTGTGTGCAGTCTTCCTGTCTTTAAAATCTACTTTTTATTTGGAATTTCTTTTCTGCTCAGGGGGACTGGCCTGCCTTTGGACTGAAATAATATTTGATCTATCTTTGAGCACATCCATTCTAAATTTTAAAAATTATTCTTATGAGATAGAATCTTTCTTTAAACTTCAGTCATAAATATCTTCACCATTGTAACCCATATGCCATTCTTATTTGTTTGATAGTTTCATGTTGTTTGGATCAAGCTGTTAGAAACTGTATGGATATCACCCAGCTTAGAGGAAACTTTCAGAGTACTTTGTCAGTGTTGAAACATAACCTCTTCAGCACATGTGCTGATGTGTTTTGGATACTAATCGCACAGATTTTTTTTCTATCTAAAGTAAATCAGCATATTGAACATTTTCATATCAGCAGATGCTGCAGGGAAAAGATAAAGAGTCTAGTCATATTTAAAATAATCCATCCCCCCCCCCCCCACTCAACCCAATGCCTTTCCCAGTCTTATGCATGCTCATTTCTTTTACTATTAGTCAACATTAAATGAACATTTATGATCATATGTGCAGGCCTTATGACAAATATGTTGCCAACGACAAGTACTGGGATGCATTTGAGAGCATAGTGTCTACAGTGGGAGGCAGGCCACACTGGGCGAAGGTGAACTTGGTGTTTTTTGCATATCTGCAATCTTGTTATGCTTGAATGAACACACATTGCACTTGATTTCCAACCCACTTCCTATATGTTTATTTGTTCCAGCTTTAGCCAAAATTTGAACAGTGGTGAGCAGCATTAAGCTGTGATTGAAATTACTATTTTGAATTTTAATATGAGAATGCATAAAATACATTGTTGTTGCAACTAAAACTACTCAGTGTATTATTATAGGATATCTTCTAATTAAACCTTGGCAATTCTAGGTCTGGAATTCAATGATATTATTATACAGAATGCCACTCTTGTTTCTATGGTTACAGGATCACAAGTATGGAGGAGAGCAATTCTGCAAGCTTTACCCAAAGTGGGCAACTTTCTGCCATCTGCGAGAGCAGCTGGATCCAAATGGCATGTTTTTGAATGAAAACCTGGAACGTGTTTTCTGCAAATCTAACCGCAGGGCTGTTGTTTTCTCTCCTCAAGTGCAATCTCAATAGCTTTAGTAGTGCATCAGCACTTAGAGTTCTTTATATAGGATGCCAGTAGTACTTAAGAATTGTTTACAGGGTTTTAATCTTTTAGTAAAGTTTATGTATGTCAGTTAAATTATTGGTGAAGTTGTCTTGAAATATCTTTATATGATTTTGAAGTCTTTAAAAATTTAAATGCATCAAAACACTGAACAAGGTGAATTTTGATTGAAAGTAAAAATATCAAACTGTCTTGGAGCCTTTATTCTTTGTTAACATCTTTACATGATGCCGTGTTTAGCTGTATAATTCAGCATATTTATTTCTCATTTTTGTACTGTGGAGAACAGCAGTCTTATGAGTGGTTTAAAAAAATCATCCTTGTGTCAGATCCCATATTTCAATTTGCCAACTTTGATTATCAGCTTAGGTTTTGCAAAATTAGTTTGTTGGGTTGTATTTTTTTAAATGCTTTTTCAATGCTTCACTGTACTGAACAGGGTGCAATATTATGCTTTTCCTATGACACCGCCAGCATGCTATATCCTGTGTGGATGGACTTTTACCTTGTCACTTTGTGCAAGCTTAATTGGCCATATTCTTTCTGTAAAAGCACATTTTCACTTTATATTTTAGTATTGCTGAACTGCAATTTTTGGGCTTAAGAAAATGTACAGACACACCTAATGTTGCATGTCTGTTAATGGAGCATTTATTTTGAGAATATATTATTCCCAAGATGTTCACTGATTCCTGACCAAGTCTCAGGAATTCAGTGATATTATTATTAGTAGTACTGGGATGCATTTGATAAAATTCATTTAGGATATAAAGAAGAAACATACATACTCATGGAAAGATAAATGGACTAGGATCAAAAAGAAAGTAGATGTAGGAAGATGAATAACATGAGAAGGAATGCATGCATGAGAAGATAACTGGAAAGGAATGCATTCATGAGAAGATAACTGGAAAGGAATGAAAAGGAGAAATAGTACTGACCTCTAATGAGAGGATGAATACATTCCTGGGTTATAAAGATATGATGAAACAGTACCATGACCAGATCAGAATGAAGAAGCAGAAGGGTACTTGACTCAGAATAGTGGGAGTACTTTTCACAAGTAAATAAGAGGACTCAGGTCAGAAGCAACACTAATATAGTTAACAGAACTTCAGAGTCTAAAAAATATGTATTATTTTGTTTGATTTTAAAGTATATCCAGTGGAGATTCGATAGACTAATTGTTTTATGGAGGTTGATGGGAATTATAGAATATTGCTTGAAATTTTTGTAACATGTGCACATATTTCATGTGTATCCTGAATTGATAGACTTTCTCAAAATCTTCACCATATTTACTCAGAGGATAATTATATTGACAATCATTTCTGACCAAAAATAATTTAAGTTCAAGTTTTATTTTGACTAAAATCACACAGTATTTCTGCAGTATTTGTTTGTGAATTTATTTTCTTCCAATTTTGCATCTTATAAACTTCAGTTCTGATAAATATTGTTAGTCTTTATGTAAGATGTATGCTTCATTAAATAAAATAATTTTTTTATTGGTAATATATTTTAATTGATCTGTTTAAATCACTTATTTTTTAATTATTAAATTATGTTAGCCATGTTTATATTTATCCTTACATTTTATAAACTGTCTTCCACCTGTTGTATTAATTGCTCCACTGTTGAAGCTTTTTACACCTCAACATAATGTGAGTCCACTAGTGAACAATTGTGTTCACCTTCAAACTAGTTAAAGCTATTGCATTCCATGTGTAAAGTTTGCATTGTAATCTGATTTATTATGCACGACAATCTAAACAAGAAATTGTATGGAAGATGAATGTGTTGTTGACTTAAGTCTTAAGATATGCTTATGCATTATTTTATTTTTTCCTTTTTACACAATTTATTTTTAAAAAATTGTCTTACACAACTTTATTTTTTTAAAATTTTATTAATTATATATTTCTAATTGAATAGTGTTGACTTTACAAAACAAAATATGAACAGCACAATCATGGAAAAAGCTAAATGAAATGGCAGTTAGTTTTTTAAGTTATTATTTTTGCTATTTAGTCATAATGAGTGCACTGATATAACAACCATTCGAAATAAATTGGTAGTTAAGCATATCAAAGAATAATAACACCAGATATATAAAAGGGAAGTAATGCCATTTATTATTTAGGATTCACATCTATTGTCAAAGAAGTTTTAAGTAAAATTAAAAAGTCAGGAATCAGGAAACATTACTACCAGCTCCCTTACACCAAAGTTTATTCAGAGATTCTGCAGTGGGGATATTTGTTGGGCTTCATGATAAAAAGTGTCCTGTAGCAATAAAATAGGGCATGCCTTTACCATTATACTAATACAACTTAAGTGAATATCAAGTTTTTCATTTAATACACTTTAAAGTTTTAACTTTGTCTATCACTGCATATCAAGAACGAACATGATCAGTATATTCGCTGATGTCATGTTGAAATTATAAATCTCTTAGTTACAAAACATTTCTGCATGGATTAAAGGTGTTTCTCTTTGTTTAGTTCAACTGTGCAGAATTTATTTCTACTGACTACAAATACTTGTCTGGTTATGAAATTAAAGAATATTTTTAAAAATCCAAAAGAGAAGAAACGGTCATATTCTATCACTTTATTAATCTTAAATATTTAAAATTGATGCTAATCACAGAAAAGAACTGCTGGCTTTGGTGTTGAGGTGTTTTTTTTTAAATGTGGGATATTAATCATTAATAATGGTGATATATATATTTTATCAATCAATAGTAAATTTGTTTTTATTTTATCTTTTTATTTAAATTTGTTTTTATTTTTATCTAGCATCAAAAGCATTTTAAACAAATTATGTGACGAAGCATGAATTGTAATAAAAATCAACTTTGTCTTTGATATTAAACAGCATTGGAAATATGATGTTTTGCTTTTTTTTTTATTTTTTACTGCCTATTCTAAACAACAAAACAGGAGTGTTCATTTTTTTTTTAAATGAGCATTGACTGTTTTACAATTGTGATGTTTGGGACAGAAGAAACTGATAAAGTAATGAAAGACAGAAAATGCTTAACTTAATTACAACTCATTGACATTTTTTCAAATCCACATTCTTTTTATTATTTTTTTATAAGTGGAAACCGTTTTATTGTATCTTGTATTTATAAAAATGGAGCTGGAAATCTATAACCAAGTGAGGTAAAATAGGGTCTTGCATACTGCTTGTGAAAACCAGTACCTCAAACTTTATTTTTGTTTAATTCTGGGACCGTGGCAACAGAACTAGTTTCGCTCTTTCTGTGACAAACTTGCTCTGTGCTTGCCTTTCTCGGATCAGTCTATACCGCCAGAAAACCATGTGCCTCTAGGTAATGTCAGTTCTCACATTTGATCGTTATAGTAAGCTAAACTTTATCATTATGCTTTTTCTTTCACGGGTACAAATATGGGAGTGCAGAGATGACAAGTATGAAAGCAGTTTGCAGTATTTGCAAATGGTAATATGATTAAATATTCTATACGCACAAAAGTATGTAAATGTGTATATCTGCTATCCTGCGCACTGCCATTCTGACCACACAGTCATGTGTGAGGGTATTTGTACGCGTGTGTAAATTTACACTAGAAAAATATAAATTATAATCTTGAAGGTTAAAGTAAAGTATTTGTGTTTTTGTCACACTTTATTATACTGGCATTTACCACTGAAGCACGGCACGAAACTATAAGTTTGCCCATTACACAAATTTTCAGTTTTCAATCTGAACATCACAAGTTATACACGGTTCCATTTCAAGGGCGGGAGATTGCCTCATATAAGTTAGTTTCGTACTTTTTATATATTTTTTAAAAGGGGGTGGGTTTGGTATATTAAATATATAGTTTTCAAATTCTGTATGTCTTGTGCGAAACGCTAAAGCGTCCTTCACCTTCAAGCACGTGGGAGGTTTTTTTTTTTTTAGTGAATCGGTATTTTCACATGGCTCAGTTTTGTGTTGCATTGTCACATTCACGAAACAGACAACAACGAAGTACTCATCTAGTTTCCCACCCACCTTATGACGGGTGGAAAATACTTTAGTTAGATTGATAAAAATAATGCGTGAAGAGTCAAGGAAGTTGTAATGCCTTTGAGACGGTCTAGATAAAGTAGATTGGGATCCAGTATAAGTGGTACTTTTGGATTCCCTAAAAGTCTGTCTTCTCCAGGGAGATGGGGGTACGGTGGACCCTAATGCCACATATCTATTTCGGGGATTAAAATTTAAACTTTCCAACCGTCTCCGTGAGGCCATGAATCGAACCAAGTATAGTAATTATGATCTCAAATCGAACATAAACGGACTCTTTCAGAGATAGTAGAGGACATTATATATAACTCTGCATGGGTTTTCTCTATAGATGTTGGCATAGATTATCTCCCTTAAACAGACTCCTTTGATCTATCGTTTCCGTTCTAGTTTGCAATAAAATATTAATAGGAAATGGAATAAGAGCTACAAATGATCTCGTTAATTAGCGCTTAATGATCGGTGGTAGCAGGCAAGCTCTCTCTCTCTCTCTCTCTCTCTCTCGAAAGCTAACGGGGCTACCACCACCAAATTGATGGTCTCTTTTTAATACCGGTAGTTTTATTGAGCAATACATATTTAAAAATATGTAATTTTTACAGTACATATACACTCAAAGTATATTTTTTTAAACAATTAATAATGGTAGAAACATTTTACAAACTATTATAAATCAGCCAAACACTAAGACTAAAATCTGTCCTTTTCAATAGCTTCTACTGCAAATGGCAATCAGATTCTACACGAGGAACTGCATGCATCTCTCCTATAGACTGTTATGCAACTAGGTAATTCTCTCCCACCTATATGCATGCACCTGTTCACAATCATTAGTGAGTACATCGTGTAAAGTGTCTCTCAAGACCAGTACAAATACTCGAACAAGACAAAAGATTTTAGTCATCACGATAAGATAAAGACACTCCTGACACGTTTGAAATGCACAGGCCTACTATGTTGTAATTATTAATGGCGCTGATTTATTATGTTGTGCATTTATGAAATCTCACATTCGAGGATTTAAATACTTGTCTTAATTGTTAAATGTGTACAGTCCCTATAATAAATTTTTAATTCACCCACTGAATAGCGACAGAGTGTAGATGAAACTAGAATGCACCCCAAATTCAAGTATTTATTTAAATAGCAATTTAAAATCTCATTGAGAGTAAACCAGGGTACGCACACGCCAAAACATCATTTGAAATATAACGCACAGCATTATTATAGTTGTTTATGCTTTATGAGTTCAGGCTCAAAGTGTACACTGGTGTGTTGTTTTTCTTTCAGACTCGGAAGAAAATTAAAATGAGGAATTACAAGAGAAAATCCAATCGTAAGTCCTGGGATGAAACTGCCATGCTACTCCTCAAATTTGTCGTGTACTTTTACCAAAGTTGCTGGCTGGGATCAATCATCTTGCAGTGGGCCAATTTAGTATATCAGCATCCAGCACAGTCAAGAAAAACGATTCATGAGAAATTTAAAATAAAGATGTGTTAGGAATTCATTAGTTACTCCTTGCTACATCCTAGATGTATATCTTTCTTTTCATTAGTTACTCCTTGGGGTCCACTAGATGTATATCTTTCTCTTCATTTGGCTACTCCTTGCTACATCCTTGGGGTCCACTAGGTGTATATCTTTCTTTTCATTAGTTACTCCTTGGGGTCCACTAGATGTATATCTTTCTCTTCATTTGGCTACTCCTTGCTACATCCTTGGGGTCCACTAGGTGTATATCTTTCTTTTCATTAGTTACTCCTTGGGGTCCACTAGATGTATATCTTTCTCTTCATTTGGCTACTCCTTGCTACATCCTTGGGGTCCACTAGATGTATATCTTTCTCTTCATTAACTACTTGCTACATCCTTGGGGTCCACTAGATGTATATCTTTCTCTTCATTAACTACTTGCTACATCCTTGGGGTCCACTAGATGTATATCTTTCTCTTCATTAACTACTTGCTACATCCTTGGGGTCCACTAGATGTATATCTTTCTCTTCATTTGGCTACTCCTTGCTACATCCTTGGGGTCCACTAGATGTATATCTTTCTCTTCATTTGGCTACTCCTTGCTACATCCTTGGGGTCCACTAGATGTATATCTTTCTCTTCATTTGGCTACTCCTTGCTACATCCTTGGGGTCCACTAGATGTATATCTTTCTTTTCATTTGGCTACTCCTTGCTACATCCTTGGGGTCCACTAGGTGTATATCTTTCTTTTCATTAGTTACTCCTTGGGGTCCACTAGATGTATATCTTTCTCTTCATTTGGCTACTCCTTGCTACATCCTTGGGGTCCACTAGATGTACATCTGTCTCTTCATTTGGCTGAGCTGGAGAGCATGCAAACTTTCCATCCCTCGCCCACGACGAGCATCACCTCTCATGCAATCTTCTTACCAGGTTCCGGAATATATTCGTAGACTTTTCCGAATATTTTGATGGTCTCATTAGATGCATTACAAGGCAACGATACTTGCACTTTAGAGAGAACATGTTTTACACTCTCATCAGCTTGTGTTTTAGACACAAATTATTACATTTGTATTATTTACGTGGACTGGGTATTTCTGTTGTGCCAAATATTGCTTCTTCTTTTTTAAAGTTTTTAACGGAAGACTTTTAACTCTAAGGTCAATATTGATGAGGTCAAACTCTTGGCAGATATTCAGGAAGTGAAAAGTGGTTTTCTTGCACGCCTTAAAAGTGCAAATAATACGAAATAATACTATACTGCTTTTTCACAGTAATTAATATCAGTATTGCTTAAATTTAGAAAAAAGAGTTTCAATATCAGGTTATGCATCTTATGGAAACAAATTTCATAAAGATATTTCACAAATTGAAAGCAATTAAAAATGCAAGTCAAAGTTCACTTAGTGAGTGGAGCTCATGTACCGATGAAATCAATATGACTTCTGCTTAGTATCTTTCAAGAGAAGGGAGGCCCCAGAATTCGTTTCTTTAATTAAAAGCAAAACAAAGCAAGGCTAGTACTTGAAATCTGACAAATCTACCAGACAAATCCTCTTTTCACAGGACGCAATACAAGACAAATCCAGTTTTCACAGGACGCAATACAAGACTAAGCTGACTGCAGCAGGGAGAAAATAAAGCATGAAAGTAGAGAGTAATGTGTGCGTACATACGTGTGTGTGTGTGTGTGTGTGTGTGTGTGTGTGTGTAACAATGACAAGCGAACCGAAAAGACTGAGCTGCCAATCGGCCTCAGTCTACTGTCTAGAAACTTATGATATAGATGGGGGAGATAATTCAAGAATAGAAATAGGAGATACCTTACCATACGCTCGTGTTGCTCACTCTTGGAAATTGAAAACTTTAGTTAAAAGTTTCCCGGTTTTAAATTAGAGAGATAAGCGACCTAAGAACGCACAGCGCGCGCGCGCGCGCGCGTGTGTGTGTGTGAATTGTTGTCTACCAAAGCTTATATCCATTTTTCTGTGAATTTTATCCACAACTTTCTCGACTTAAAATATATATCAAAGACGGTGACCTTTGCCAATCCTCAAGCTTTTTGTGGTCAGCATCAAAGATAAATGTATGAAAGAGACGATCAGAAGGATTAGAACTGCTTCATTGACTTTCTATTTCCAAGTTTGACTGGTCGCCGGAAACCTCACCAGAATTGGACGCTTTTTAACTGCCGTTCTTTCACTCCCAAGATAAATAATTCGAGCAGGCATATGGTTTTCAACTGTAGCATTTTTGTTACCTTACATAAACGCTCTATGGTGGATTTTTTCACCTGCAGACAATTCCTGTCACTTGATGTCGACAAAAAGAAAAAAACGAATGCTTGATGTCCTCACATTGACAGCCGCGTCGTACCATTGGAAAAATGTTCAAAAACAAGATTGATTTAATGCCTCTTTTAATTTTCTCCAGTTGTATTCACTTCCACGCACAGCACAGAGCGTTCCAGTACATCCAGAGCTGTTTATAGCTTAAGAAAACAATATTTGTTGTAAACAATGAAGGCCAGAAGTTGACCACAAAATCTATATAACAGATATGACAGCGCGCATATTGTTTGATTTATTATGTTCAGGAAACTCCGTGGATTGCTATTGTCGTTATTAAAAGTTGGTCTATATAGGGCTGTATACTCTGTGCGATGCTACACGATTTAATTAATTTATTCTTTCTAATTTCTATTTAATTGTAGTGAGGTAAGTCGACTTTGTCACTGAGCCAAACAACACAACTGCAGATTCTTCTTTTTTAGAGCAGTGCAATAACTGAACACAAAGAGAAAGCCCATATCTGGCCCAAACAAGTAATAAAAATATGCTACTGATTGTCAGCCATCTGGCGTGATCTGCCGTACACGTAATCGTCCGGATGAGACTCTTCAACGATTGTAACCTGTCCCTACATGTGATTTGACCATAAGGAGGATAGACACGTTATTTATTTTAACAGGCCTGTTTATTTCACTTCCTGTTTAATGACTAAAGTTTAATGACTAATGTTTAAAGTTTGGTTTGCAATTAAAGAATATTTAACATGTCGGCTGACGCAAGGGTAAGTTACTCTATCTGTCCATTAGTAACAATTAAAAAAAATAATAATACAAACCACCAGCAAGAAAACAAAGATTAATTACTTAGATTATCACGCATATTAAGCATCAAGTCAAATGTGCAAGAGAGAGAGAATTTAATTCATAAACTTTGTTTTACAAGGACAAATGACGTAAGTATGTTGACCTGTCCTCCAGACAGCATTTGCTAATTATGCAAATTATGACTATGACAGTATGAGAGAGGGGTTGGTGGTTGTCGGAATAAAAATCTAGTATTTATATTTTAGTCACTTTTTATTGTCACCCATGCCTGTGAGCATAACCTCCCCAAATTTTATCAATGAGTAAATGACTTTTAAATAAATTGTTTATAAAATTATATTGTTATATTACTGTTACTGTTAGTAATGTCATTCTAATATGATAACAAGTTCATTGATGACACTGCATTAAGTGTACTGAATAAATATTACAGTGAACTTATGGCCATTGATGAAATTGTGCATTGCATTGTTTGATGAGTGAACATCATGATGAATCTATGGCCATTAATGAAATTGTGCATTGTGTGCTGAGGAAACATCACAATGAATTTATGGCCATTAATGAAATTGTCCATTGTTTGCTGAGGAAACATCACGATGCTCATATAGCCATTGATGAATATATATTCTGTGCCTATGAACCTATGGCCATTTATGAAATATTACAGTATACTTTTACAAATCCCGAATATCTACCAAATAATTGATTATGAAGGAAAGCAAAGTAAGACAATGAATCACTAAGAAAAGAAACATATATATAAATAAATTAAAACTAGCCCTTGTTACATTTTCTCAGTCTCATCTTGCCTCCTGTATTTGAATAATTTTAATATCTATAGTCTTATATCCTAAAACACAATTCAACAATTAGTGTCAATACAAATCACAGGATAGTTCTTATCGGTGAACAGAAATGAAGTTATTAGAGATAAGTGATAATTATAATAGTTTGTATATAACCTCGTTTAGCCACTGTCTCACAAGCCTTAACTTAATCTATTGTTAAGTTATTTATTTCATTACAGTCAGTTTCATGTGATTCCCACCTCTTATAGAACACAAATTCAGTACTATTATCTCAAGGCTAACTTGGGCGTTTCCTTCACAGTATTTAGCTACTTCATGCAGAACAATTGAGCAATTTCCAGAAACTTCCTTGTACCAGAAATTGCTTGATGTAGTCAGCATACCTTGCCACCATACATCAACAGAGTGTAGCATATTCATTATACTCACACGCTGTGGTAAATGCTTCCTGCATCTGCATCTTCCTGCATCATAGCAGTTTATAATCAGTAAACCAGGAGATTCATTTGAAAGAAAAATAACAACACATACTTTGCAGGCATTAACTTGGCAGCTGTGTAACAGCCTTAGAGAAAACATGCATAACATGTTACAAAACTTCATCTGTAATAAAGTGTTATAAAATTGACCAATCCAATGATCCACTTCACCCTCTCTTCATATACTTGTGATTAATTTTAGAACAGTCATTCATCTTTATCCTTAGACTGTTGTTTGTAACAGATATACATTGTTTGCATTGATTTGTTCACTAAATGGGCAAATTGTATTTTATTTTTATTGCATCCCATCTGTAATACTGAATCTTTAGTATCAACTATTTATTATGTTTGTGGATGATTTGTTCATTAAGGAGTTTAAATTGTGTGATATGTATATTATTTTATTTTTTATTGTTTAAAATAAAATTGTCCATAGTAATTGTAAAAAGTACTTAGAGGTGACCAAGGTTAGTCACTGATACATTATTATTATTATTATTAAATATTTGATTTTAGTCCATTTGTTTCCAGTCACTTGGCAGGTCAGGTCACATCTTTAAGAACTGGGCATCTACCTATTCCTGTCAACCAGAATTATATTTTGAGCCAGAAACCACAGAAGAAATCCAGAAAGTTAGTCGTAAATCTTAAACTCACATGTAAACCTCCAAATGCCACACAAATTACATTATTAAAATAGTTTTGTTTTTGTTTTATGATACAACAATTACAACTTGTTATAAAAAGAGGCTTCACAAAATGATTTATAATGTAGAGCAAATGTGAATGAAATCTCTCCTGATAAAGAACTAGAAGAGATAAAATTAATATTCTCTAACACCTATTTTACATGATATGATATAACCTAATCAGACATACGTTTAGGATGTTAAGAGTTAAATATCATTTAAGCAAACTGAGTTTTAAAAAAAATAAATCTAAATACCAAAATTTTGCTATGTTAATTAACATCATGCCTGAGACAGAAAGAAAGTACACACCTTAGTTTTGAAGGTAGAGAAATGGTAATCAGAGCCTTATCATAATTGAAGTTGAAATTAATTTATTTTCATTATAAGAAATAATTTAATGTAATATAGCTTGTCATCATGCATTTGAAATAAAACAGGTTATATAGTTCCATTGCTCTATAGGACCGAAACTACATCTTAGTATATAATTTTATTTTTCAGTAAGATTATCTTCATAGCACATCATCTTCACTATTTATTTACACCAAAAGAGAGTGAATTATTGCTAACCTTGTATATAGAATTTTATGACCATTGTTGAAATTGACAACATTGTCTTTATAGATACTGATCTTGGCGCAGGAGAAAGGGAAGAAAGTGCGTGTGGTTGGAAATGGTCACTCTCTATCAGACCTTGCATGCACTCCCAACTATATGATTTCATTGAGACGCTACAACCGTGTACTTAAGGTTGTTATCATTCCTTGTTTAAATATTTTATGTAATGCTAAAAGGACGACTAGTAACTATTTATTCATCACACTTTTTAATATGCATTTTTAAATTTAATTTTTAAATTTATAGTTCAGTATGGAGTTCCAGGATTATTTTCTTGATAAAGTTAGACAAAATAGTTATTAGTTATCTCACTGTTTCTTTCAAGAAGAGTTCATAGCATTGCTTTCTTTGAGATAAAATTCATTTTATTGTTTTCATTCAACATTAAGACTGATTCACATTTAATTTGAGAAAGACTTCACTGATTTTTTAAAAAAAAAGAATTTTTGCTCTTTAAAACCCATGTAAGTGGAAGAATTAATTTAAGAGAACATATTTGAAGTAATGCTCACAGAACATGATGAATACATGTATATATTGAATTATCTCTCTTGGTGCAGGTGGACAAAGAAAAACTTCAAGTAACAGTCCAAGGTGGGTGTACTATTCAAGAGTTGAATGAAAATGTGTTGCTCACAAATGGAATGGCATTAAGCATGTAAGTTCTGGTTGTTTATATTTAGAAAAGATGTTCTTGACCACATATATTAATAGTTATGAAGAGAAACAATTGTTTTTATTATTTTTGGATGTGTTCCTGTATAGCACCTAATGAATGCTATAGTGTTTAATCATTGATATCTTTTGTAGTTGTCTTTTCCCACCCCCATTTGTTTACACTAAAATTGTTTCTGCCCTTTAATGGTGAACGTGTTTGAAGTTAAAGGTTTTTATTGCTGTGTACTTAAAGAGTTTCCAGATTACTTTGTGCGAAATGATGTGCAAATTAAAAAAAAAAGCTTGTTGATGTACATTTAATTTAAAAATTAATTTTTATATTCCTCTATTCAGATACATCTGTTTGTTTATTCACCATTAGTCATTCAGTCTGATACAAATTTGGTTAATGTATGTTGCCATGTTAGATAAAATATTTTAAGAAACAAAGTCTATAAACTCTCTGTGACTACATAAAAATATCTGCATTGTCAAATTACTGAGCCAGAATGTATATAAAATAAAATTAAACATATACTAAATGAATCTTTACCTTTAATTAAAATGAACTAATCTGTTGTGTACAGTCAACTCTGAAATTTTCCTAGTTCTTAAAATGTGGATAATTGCAACACTGTATAGAAAATATGCCTTCAGATAATTGAAATTTACAGTTTTATTAAGATATAGTTATCCATAATTCTTTTGAATATATAATGAAATAAAATGTTTGCATTTTCTTAAACCCATTAATCTTGAAAATATAGAAAATAAATCTTTGCAAAATGAACAGAATATTGTGTAATTTGATAATAATCAAAACCATTTAATTTAATAACATTGTTTGCCAATTAAAAAAAATTTGAATGATCAAATTTACAGAAGAAAGCAACACCAGCTGATCCTTATCAACCTCTCAGGCCTCCCCCCCCCCAAAAAAAAAAAAATAAAAGGAAAAAAAGTCATAAACTAACGTTATCTACAGGTTGTCATATGCATATTTATATTTTCAAATATGTTTACTAGCTCAGTTTTCTCTATCAGTTCTTTGATTAATTTGGAACTTAAGCATTCTATTCCAATGAAGTGGTTGCACAGTGTACATATTTTTTTCAGTGTTGCATATTAATATAATTAATTATTAATGTGTTAGTGCTCAAAATAAGAATATTTTCCTTACATGGAATATCATTCATGTTTAAAGTAAGATTATGTAGTTGTTTTGACATCTATATACCTAAGAATTATGCATATAAAACATGGCAATTTTGGGAGACTAGTTCTGCATTTATTACATTTTTTTCTGCTTTGACATCATTCATACTATTTTTCAAGACAGAGTACATTGATTGCTTAGTTATTTCACACTTGAATAATCCATCCTTGGGGAATGGGAAGTCAACTGTGCTCGAAATTTTACTCGACTTTATAAAAAATATTATTATTAAAAACCACCCCAGAGTGTACTTGTGTATTTAAATAAACCTTTACAGTTGTTACGTTTCTGAACAAGCACCCTGTTTATGTTTCATCACTGTTGATTTTTTGCTAAGACAGTCAGGGAACAGCGTCTGATCTGACAGTAGCAGGTGTGATCTCCACTGGCACTCATGGAACAGGTGCAAATTATGGAATCATCTCTTCATACGTGAGTCTTAGAGATTTATTTTAAGATATTTTTTTTTTATTGCTGAGGTCCTTTGCACTTTTTTAGCCAAGTGGTTAGAACATGTAGAAATGACAACATACATTGTAAGGAATAATTTTTGGTAAATGTGCATTTTAATTAAACTCATATTATTGTTTTAAAAAATATTAAATGAAATTAATTTATATTGATAGTTAAAGATGATGATGATATAGTGGGTATACTTAAAATCCCTTAACATATTCATGAATGTGATGCTACTGCTAGTACTAATGAACTATTTAAAACTTATTTTCTGAATTGAGATTACAATGTAAAATGTCTAGTAAATCATTAAGAAGTGTAGAAGATGGTATTAATTATTAATAGTAACATTTTCTAACAGGTGGTCGAGCTTGATTTGATGAAAGCTTCAGGGGAGATAATACACATATCTAAAACAGAAAACCCAGACCTCTTCCCAGCCGTAGTTCTGGGCCTTGGGGCACTTGGGATCATTGTCAGTGTAACACTTCAGTGTGAGCGGACCTTTAATTTGCACCAGAAACAATATCCTGCTGCTCTTAAAGACGTAAGTTGTACAAACTATGTGGCTTGTATCATTTATTTTTTGTTCGTTCACTGCATATACTTTTTATATTTATTTGTCATTTGGTTATCCTTTCAGGATTTGATTTTTATTTCTTCTGTAACAAGTTATTTTCAATGTATTGGATATTAAGTGATCATATAATGCAATAATATTATAATATTGAGATAATTGCCTAGAACATAAATATTAATATTACAATTGAATGAAATAAAACTGATCACTGGCAGTTAGTTTGTGGCTTTCATATCACTGAAATGTTGTTTAAAATTTATTTTAGCTTGTTCTGTTGAATGCATTGTCTAAGATATATGAATACAGCAGAGTAAATTGAGAAATTATTTATAAACAAATTAAATTTGAATAAAATCACATCTTATAAATGGATAGGTGAATTTATTTATTAAATGATAGTTTCAAAATTAAGTTGTTGTGGTCACTTTTACTTTAGTGTTTTTATTGAAGGCAATGTGCTGTCACAATGAGACAAACTTGTGAATGTAGCATTTGTTCTGAAAGGAATATATATATATATTTATGATCAGTACAAGTGCATGCATATTTCATATTAAAAAAAAAATTTCATTCCCCATCTATGCTACTGAGAGTTTTAAATTTGTTCAACTACCATGCCAACAGAGGTGAGCTTCAGCATGGATATGGTTATCAGTATAGTGATGATGTATCTAGCCTTTTAATAATTCACTGATTATGACTACATCTTCATGCCAGTGCTGTACTGACAACTCCACAATGTGATGAATATATTGTCCCATTGGTTTATTTCTTTGTCCCCAAATAATAATAAAACAATAACAATACAATATGTTGTAGTTATGAATTATGTAGATATGAATTTATAATTACAATTTAACATTAAGATGATGGATTAAAAGGTCATTTATATGGGAAATCAGTTTTAAAAGATTCTTTTCATATTGCACAGTTAATACAATTTTTACTAATCAGTATTAAGCTAAGAATTCCAGTCTCAGTTGTCTACTACAACAGGTGTTGATAAGATTCTAATATTAGTTTATATATTACTTTACTATTGTGATTGATGCCAACTAGGGCATACTTCTCTCATTCAGGTTATTGATGGATGGTTTTAACACTTAGATTTACTAGTTAGTCTGAAGAAATATAAATTTGAATTTGCTTAGTAAGTTTTTTAAAAATATGAGTATTCTTTATTAATGAACAGTTTACCATTAAGTTTATTGATGAAAGTATTTCAGTTATGGTCCAAAATTGTTTTCAGTTAATAGATACTTCAAATACAGTCTTATTGTAATAATTTTTCTACTTAAGTACTATTTTTGTTGTTCAGACTTTGCAGCATTTTATATTATATTAAGATTAGTCATCAATTCTGATCACTAAGCCTAGTTGAAAATGTCTACTGATTTTGAGATGTGAATAAAATATTAATCATTTCCAAGATTGGTTGAATTGGTACCTTTCTCACTGACTTATGAAACTGAATAAAACAGTGATCATGATCATTGAATTAACTGAAGTAGTGATCTATTCAAAACTTTTACTAGAATGACTGAATTATGATTTTTTTAAAAATGTTATCATTAGATGGATAGAAATATATTTTTTGTTAAACATACCACTGGAATAATTAAAAATGACATATTTCAATGACTTTTCACCATTGATTGATACATCAACTTTCTTAAAGGATAATGACTTATTACTATATTTAACTGAGATAGTAATTTTTCCAGTGACTTATCAGATAAAATAGTTGTATTTATTAATGTATTATTGCTAAATTGATTGAAAAGTGTGATTTTTCTAATTTACTTATTAGCAGAACACCACACACACACTACACACAAATTTAACTTCATGCACTCACACTTAAACCTAATGGTCTGTATTACATAATGTAGCTAAAATATGTGGTAATTAAAGTTTGCAATACTCTTGTAACACAGGTTTTGGAGAATCTAGATGTGTATGTGACAGCAAGTGACCACTTTGACTTTTTTTGGTTTCCTTATACTGAGAATGTCGTTTGCTATCATTCCAATCGCACTTCAGAGGTAAGAAATTCACCATTCTTAATGTTGTACCACATCAGTTGGAAATTCCTTGGACTCCCTTTATTAATTTAGAGGGGTAATTCATTTTATTCTTCTTGTTATTGTATCATACAGATAGGATCTATATTCACTTTATTTTAATATTATTACATACATATGTAAACAATTCATGTGTTTCCTAATGAACATATACAGAAAATTCTCTCTTTTCTTATTTCTTTGCTGAACCAAATTTTGTTTTATCTCTTCATACATTCTTTTTTTTCGATTTGTTTTGACTGATACTTTTTCTCTTGTGCCAATGAAGAACAGTTAATTTTTAATCAATGTTACATTTTAAAAAATGGTCATTGTATAGCTATTGTTAAATATATTGTTAAATAATAATTGGCTCTTTGACAGGAAGCTAATGTGAAGGTCAGTTGGTTTTGGGACAGCCTTGTCGGCTTTCACCTGTTGCAGCTTTTGTACTGGATCAGGTTAGTGTTAGAATACACACATATACACTATCACACCCACACAACACATGCATAAACACACACACATACCATGTGTGTTTAGGCCCATATATATGCATACTCACACTATACATGCACACAAAAGCACACATATACATATTCCCACACCACACATGTATAACCCACATAATGCAACCATACGCACACATGCATAACCCACACAATGCAACCATATGCACACATACACATGCATAACCCACACAATGCAACCATATGCACACATACACATGCATAACCCACACAATGCAACCATATGCACACATACACATGCATAACCCACACAATGCAACCATATGCACACATACACATGCATAACCCACACAATGCAACCATATGCACACATACACATGCATAACCCACACAATGCAACCATATGCACACATACACATGCATAACCCACACAATGCAACTATAAGCATGCATACACACTAATACACCCACACAATGCATGCTTACATACACATACACTCACCAGCAAGCATGCATTCATATACCACACACACACAAACACATACATGCTTGTATACACACTAACCACACATACACATTTATAGTCCAATGAAATGTATTTAGCAATAGTAAAGAAACATATTCAGTATGACAAAGTACAAAATTGGTCATCTGTGAATGTTGGAGAATAATACAGTTTAGCATAATACCTAATAGTCTTCACTATTGACACAATGTTTACTTTACAGAGAGGAAAACAGGAAAAGATGAATGCTTATGTATTGCTTGCATTTCTACAGCCATCGGCTGTTCTTAATAATTTGTATGATCTTGTTCTTTTGTGCATGGTTCATTAAATTTTGTTCTTACTGTTTGATCTTTCTTTTATGTACATGTATTGCTATTTTGAAGACTTTATATCAAAACTTCACCACTCATTTGTCTTGTAATGTCGTCATTTACTTTGTGATGCTGATGCAAAGTGTCCTTGTTGACTATGTTAAAATATATAACACTGTATATAATGCTGTTTTCTAGAGGAGTTTAATTTTATGCCAATAGCTCAGCAACTGTACAAGACATTGTACTGTAGGTTTATCATTTCACATTTTATAATAAATAAATTAATAATACTACTAATATTAATAGGGATAATAATAATAATAAATTTCTACACCTTCAATAAAACCTTGGACTTAATAATTCTGGTAGGTTCTGAGACCAAAATTCATAAACATCTAACTGGCTAACAGAAATCATAATCCACCACCACTACTACTGATTGTTGTTATGGTTTACTATAGTAATTTAAAAATGGGGGAGGGGGGATAGACATAAATGAAGACAACAAATTTGTTTTGGGGATCTTTACTAAAATTTAGTAATGGAATTGTGCAGAAAAATAAATCCACGCTTTTAGTAAATACAAGAATTTAAAGATTTCAAAACTAATAATTTTTCCAGCACTTTTGTGCCAGCTTTTGTAAAGTACATCAACATACTCTACTATAGACTGGTCTATGCTCAATTCGCTGAAAAAATTGATCGAAGTGATCATGTCTTCAACTTCAATTGCCTTTTTCATCAGTATGTCATGGAATGGGCAATCCCCAGGTGAGCTTGATTGCACTCATTTTGAGTCATTGGGGTTGATTAATAAAAAATAATTTTGGAGATTTTGATAATTTTTGTCAGACTGTAATAACAGTCTTTAAAGATTATTCATTTTGAGTCATTGCGGTTGATTAATAAAAAATAATTTTGGAGATTTTGATAATTTTTTTGTCAGTCTGTAATGACAGTCTTTAAAGATTATTTATTTTTTTCCAGTCAAACTTGTGCAGAGTAGGTTTGGTTAAAATAATTTTCTAAAAGTGTCAAAGTGTTTTATGCAAGAAAATATTCTGTTAAAATTAAAATGTTTTCGTGAGCAGGAAACATTGCTAGAATAGTGATCTGTTTTTGACAGTCGGATATCATTTTTCATTTTATATATTAAAAAAGTTTTGATTAAGTGAGCATATTTGGAAAAAATAATTTTCTGTTTTTAATTAAGTTAATAAGGTTATTATTGTCAGCATTTGGTTGTATGTAACTGAATTATCCAGTTTTGCACATTAATTCTGCAACTAATAGAAACACTTCATTGGTAATGAAATATAATGTATGGGCTTTAGGGATGACATTTTCTAATAGTGCATGATGCATTTCAAATATTGCCATGCTTTCATAAGTGTAATATTATATTCAACACTTCTTGATTATATGAAGCGAAATGCTTTTGTATAATTCAGACAGACCTATGCTATTTAGTTTGCAGGTTATTAAGATTAAAAGTAAATGAAACCCAGAGGAGAAAATATTGTTTACATTTAATTTGCCAGTGCTATAAACTTCAGTTATGCGTAGCAGTTTGCATTTTTATGAGTTTTGTTTGTTTGTATTTTTTCATGTTTATCAATTGCCATGTTCCTCCCCTTGTCCAGGATAAGCAAAAATAGATTACATTTATTGTAGTCTAGAGTTCAGTCCACTATGGTAAGATATAACACATTTTCTTAATTCTTTGCATAAATTAATTTTATCCCATCTAGAATGCTGACCAGTTTTTCTGTGCTGTTTTCGAGCAGAGATAAACTTGGAGTAGTTCTGATGGAACTAAAAAGCTGGATTGCCATGAACCAGTTTCCTGCACACTTTCCTGTTGAGATCCGTTTTGTTAAAGGGGATGACATATACTTAAGTCCAGCTTTTGGTCAGGACTCCTGCTACGTAAATATTATAATGTACAGGTGAGTTGATATGTAGTAGTGAATTTATAATGTACAGTGATTTTGTGATGTACAGATAAGTTTATTATCCAAAGTGAGCTTAAGGTATATATATTTAGGCAAATGGACATAATGTCAGATGATTTTATTATGTACCAGTGATTTTGCGATTTCTGAGGTTATTAACTTGAGTTTATAATGTATAAATGAGTTTGTGTGGTATCAGTACCATACTTGGATCAGATCATGTTTGCATATTTATATATGTAATTGATATTTTACATGTTTAGATCAGATTCTGATCTATGAAAATAACATTTCTTTAGCAGAAATCGATCAGTCAAATGCTCATTTAAAATGATGCCATCAAAAGCTTTTGGTGCACTTATTCTTTCTTTAAATTTAATTTTAAAAATTTTAATTTCTTAATTTAACGATGTTTTTTCATTCTTTTTTCCCCCTTGGTCTGAAATAATGCTTGATCTTTGAACTCATCCATCCATGAGGATTTTCTCTTGTTGAGCTCAAGAATCTATGTAGATATCCAGCAGTACAGCTTTGGAAGAGATTTTCAAAGTATATATTATCATTTTGTTGAAACACATCCTCTTGAGTGCAGATGGTGATGCATTTTGGATACTGATCACTGTTTTACTGTCTATCTGAACTAAATCAGTGTAATGAACAGTTTCACTTCATCAGACGCTGCAAGATTAAGAATGCAGTCACATTTAAAATAATTCTTCTGTCCCTCCTAATCTTTCTTAAGTCAGCATTAAATGAACATTTATGATCGCTGGTTCATTCATCTTGATGGTTGTGCAGGCCATATGATAAGCATGTTGACAAAGACAAGTACTGGGACGCAGTTGAACGAATCGTATCTGCAGTTGGAGGCAGGCCACACTGGGGCAAGGTAAATGTAGTGTATCTGCACTGCCTGCGCAGTCGTCGCACACACGCACCTGTTGCAGTTGATTTCCAATTTACTCCTTATTAGCATAATCTGTTCAGCTTAAGCTGGGATTTTTTAAAAAGTGTTAAAAGCACAAGAATAAAATTGAAATTACTGTTATCAGTTAGAATATAAGAATGCATAGATTTTAGCAATTCCAGCTCTGGCATTCAATGATATTGACATACAGAATGCCAGTCTTGTTTCTATGGTTACAGGATCACAAGTATGGAGGAGAACAGTTCTGCAAGCTTTACCCAAAGTGGGCAACTTTCTGTCATCTGCGAGAGCAGCTGGATCCAAACGGCATGTTCTTGAATGAACACCTGGAACGTGTTTTTTGCAAATCCAACCGCAGAGCTGTTGTTTTTTCTCCTCAAGCACAATCTCAGTAGCTTTAGTAGTGCATCAGTACTTAGAGTTCTTTATATAGGATGGCCAGTAGTACTTAAGAATTGTTTATAGGAGGGAAAATCTGTTAAGTAAAAGGTATGTTGATTATTTGTGAAGTTGTCTCTAAATATTATTCCATGATTTTTTGTTCTTCAAAAAATTTAAAAGGCATCAACACACTGTACAAGATGTTAATTGATGATTAAAAGAAAAACCATCAAGCCATCTTTATTTTGTATGATGGTTGTATATGGAACAGGACCAATTCTATTTTGTTCACTTGTTAATAGAGCACTTATTGTGAGAATTTATTTTATCTAAGATGTTTTCTGGAGTCTTATTTTGGATTTGATAAAGTCCAATTATGTTCTAAAGACGAGACATTTATATGCACAGAAAGATAACTGGACTTGAATTAGCAGGAAAGTACATGTGGGAAGATGAATAGTGTGAGAATGAATGCATATATAGGAAAATAACTGGGAATGAATGAAAAGGAGAAATTAAGATGGGAATAGTACTGGTGTACTTGGACAAAAAGAATATACTTCTGGGATATAAAAATTATGGGAATAGTACTGGTGTACTTGGACAAAAAGAACACTTCTGGGATATAAAAACAGGATAAAACATTGTGGTACTGAAAAAGAATGCAAAAACTGTGTACATGTAGTTTTGTGTGAGTATGTGTGTGCAGCTTGAATAGTCTACAGAGAGCACATATTATTTTGTTTGATTTAAAAGTAAATAGGAAGCCACTGGAGATTGGTAAAGATTAATTAGTTTGGGGAGGTTGACAGGAATTGCAGAATATTGCTGGGCAGTTTATTACATGCACATACTTCATATTTATCTGGTTTTGACAGTCTTTCTCAAAATCTTTTCTTGTTTATTCAGAGCATATTCAAAATTTACACTTGTTATATCTTACAAAGTTAAATTGTTGTGATAAATATTTTCAGTTTTACCTAAGATTTATGCTTCACAAGTGAATTCTTTTGATTGCTAGAATATTTTTAAATCCCTGTATAATCACTTATTTCAATATTAAAATAATATATGTTATTGTATAATGGACCTCCACATTTTTTAAATCATCCTTCACCTTTGTGAAGTTCTATGTGATTTTTTTAATTGTTGAAGCTTTTTATGCTTCAACATAATGTGAAAATGAATCGTTAGTCCACTGATGGACATTTGTGTCATTAGGTTCAGTTATAAACTTGCTAATGCTGTTGCATTTCATATCTAAAGTTTGCATTGTAATATGATTTATTATGCAGAAAATGTGTCTTGATAATTACAAACGTAATCGTAGCACAACTGTATATAGTGATACATTCTTTTAAAAAATAAAAAATTGATATTTTAGACTCTTTGACGTGCACTGATATAATAACTAGGTATTAAAAAAAAAAAATGGTAAAGCATACCACAGAGAAGTAACACCATTTACACCCTTTATACAAGTTTTAAGCAAAATTAAAAAAACAGGAATCAAGAAACATTACTACAAGCACTGTTGCACCAAACTCTGTTCAAAGATGTTAGCATTTGTTGGGCTTCACTCTTAAAATACACTTCTATTTATAATATATATTATACTGCAGTCAAAAAGGGGTTAGGATTAGTACTGATTTAAGCTATACTAGTAACAAAAAACCAACTCTACCTCCCCCCCCCAGCAGTGTAAACAAAGGTCAGAAATACATTGCTTATAAAGATGTGTTGTTTGGGACCAAAGAGACTGATATAGTTAAATAAAGACTATACAGCCTATTTATTATACATATGATAGCTAAAGAAAGACTCTACAGTGCATTTAATAAATAATAATCTAAAGGAAGATGGAATGAGTTAAAGAAATATTTTACAGTGCATTTATTATATGATAAATAAAGACAGACTATACAGCATATTTACTAGTACAGGTGCTATTATTCATTTCATGTAATAATTTTAATTTATATGGTTATCAAAAAAGTTACCTTAAATGCAAATTACAAACTGTATACAAAGTTGAAGTATAAAGGCCGAGATTAAAAAAAAAAATCTTTTTTTGTTGCTTTCTTTTCCCCTACCAGCAAATTTAGGTTGTTAAATCTTGGCTGAATATTGTCTGACCTGAGTGCATCATGAGTGGAGTTGATGGGAGTGTTATCATGCTGCAAATTCAAGTACGCGACAGTTATCTGCAAGAACAGCATGTATTTTTAGTAAAATGTTCATGGGAGATAACTGTTTAAATGATGTGATAAAAAAAAATGTACTTTTACATTTTTTTTTTTTAAAACTGAAAAAAATAATCAGCCAAAAAGATTAAATAAACAAAGCTATGGTGAGTGTAATACTTACAAAGTTAAGATGGAGAAGTGACCAAACAGCTCACTTTGATATGTTAATTTATTTCTGATATATGATGGGTTGATTAGTAATGTAAACATATGACTGAATACAGAGTGATAAAATTGTTTGTTTGTCTACATACATACATAAATGTGTCCAATACATGGATTTTCATGTGAAACAAGTATTTTGAAAAACTGACAATGCTTGCATCCAAAAAGAAAAAGAAAACAAATAATTTTTTTTTTTACAATCTCATTTCCAAAAGAATAAGGAAAAAACCCACACACAATTAAATCAGAAGAAAAATATATGAACTATTTAGTCATTTAATTATATATGTTCAGCTCCAGTTTTGTGATGTGTATATCTGATCTCTACATATAGAAGCAATAGATTTAAAATAAACAGATTCAATCATCAGAATTAAAATATAGGAAATGAAAGAAACATTAAAAAAAAAAGCTACTCTGAAAGACCCTGTAAGTTGTTTTGTACAGAATGATAGTATAAATTGCCTTATAGTGACAATGTACACTGTTTATTTGACAATGTTGTTCATATCATATGAACTAAAAATTATTACAAGTTTTTTGACAAAGCCCTATATTTGGGCATTAAATTACAATATTCATGTAATTTTTATATATCAGTTCTGAATATAACCAAACTGTATTAAAACTAAAAGTTCATATGTAGAAATTGAACTATTAAAACAATAATTACTTTTGTCCTAAAAATCGCCTAATCTCTCTAAATAAACAAAATAACCTATCATCAGCATATAGCATTTTCATTTCCAAAGAAGTCAAAATCAGTGATAATTTAATTGGTCAGTGTTTCTATAATAATACAATAAAACTTTGTTTTTCCAAACTTAGACATTTTAATAAACATGTGTATCAAACAGCACTCGATAGTCTTGCTTGTAATGTCTAAACATGCAATCACTAAATAAATCAGACTTCCATAACTTGAATGTGAAATAATGAAGATTTACTTAAATAATTAATCATAATTTAACTGGTCTTTTATTCATACACAATTAACTGCATCATCACACATACCCACACAAAGCAGTTTCCATGATTTTGTTTGCAGGCTAATGATATACTCACTTCTATACAAATAATTTATATGATTCATGAGCCTGAGAAAATTTAGAAATTAATTTAACCACAGTATATTTAACCTCTATTATTTTGGACTTAAAACTAAAACTTAAACTGCTCAATTAATTTGTTTAGGTTACAAGAAAACAACAACTTAAAATAAGATTTACTAACACATTCATTCAGACATCACTAATATATATAATTTGCAATTGCTCAGTGGTGTGACCATACCATCATTTTTACTTGATGTCTTGGAAATTTCTAGGTAGATAGAAAGAAAAAAACAATTTCTGTTTGTCAATTGTTTTAACTTATGTGCAGAGAGACACTTGAATGTGAGGTAGAGTACCCCTTTTCAATAAACTTTAGTTATCTGATACTCAAGTGATCAACATTTTTAAACAACTGGCAAAAGAAATTTAATTTTTTAAAAATACAAATTTTAATAAAAAAACATTGGATGTCCCATGTTTGCCCTTCTATGCCATGGTTCTCCCAGTTGTCTTTAGCACTGCGACCCACTTTCACTCCAGTAGTCAAGTGATATTAAAATACTGGCTATACTTCAGTTTAAGATCACACTGTAATCTGCACTAAATTTCTGCATAAATATATTGCTTGTAATATGTCTCCAAACACTTCAAATGTTGAAGCATATATCTTCACTGACACACAGCATCAATTTCCTCAGTTCTCCATTTGCAATAGCAGTCAACTTCTGGTTAATGGTCAGTCATCCATCATGAAGGTGTGGTACAGGTGAATTTATCATTACTGTAGGTGCAATTATTAGTTTTTTTTACACTATAATAGATTTTTAGCTCTTTAGAAAAAATAATTTTTTATATACTACGTTTTTCACCATCAAGAATACTTTTCAGACTAACCATTGTCTATTGTCCCTGTAGGCACCTCAGAAAGGGGGCAAGTGGTATTTGGTAACTATGTTATGTGTGTTGAATTTACATAGACTCATTTATTTTTAAAGAAAGTTTCCAGGAAAATGTCTGCATATACATTATATGTTTATGTACCATGCAGTATTTCTTTAAGAAATTTTCTGGCAGGCTGAATATATTATAATAATGTCTCTCAGAATCTACTCTAAAATTATGTAATGCAAACTGCTTATCATAGGTAAACTGCAGAATTTGTTAAGCAACACCATCCACTTCCCATGCCAGTTTTATGTATCTGTAAAAATAAATACTTTAGACCCAAAGTGGCAAAAGTCCTTCATGCCACACCATTAAACCAGAAGTACTGATTTAACTTATTTTCTATTATATGAGCCACAACCTCCATGACTCAAAAAAGTATTTATCAAGAAACTTATTGTAAAAGTTCAGTGTGTAATTTTATTTAAAATGGACAGGAAAACATGACAGATTATTAAAAAAAAATTCAAAAGCAAACTATAAAAACAAATATTCTTCTGTGTGCACTGCAAAAAATGTAGTGAATTATACACTGAAATCTCTGTCATGAGTTTTTTGATATCAAGAATAGTGGATAATGCAAAATGATAAAAATACATGTTTCTAACTATTGTTAAACTGGTCTTGTTTTCTTCTTTCCTGATTGGGACTTGATTGGAGAGCTCATTGGCTATGGTGCTAAAAAATGAACAAACCTTTTGCACTAAATCTATGGACCCTAATAAAACACAAATTCCCACACGTTAAGATTGCTATAAATCCCAGTGATTTCAAAAAGAAATTCTGCATTTGTTCTTGAAGTGGCTAAACTACACATTTTTTATTCCACTGTAGGATACAAATAAATCTGGCCAACAGATGTTGCACACAGCAAGCACAACATGAGAAAACAAAAAAAAAGGTGAGTAAAGAAATATATCTTTTGGCACTACTTTAAACAATGCCCATAATGGTGGTATAAAGTTCATTGTGTCATAAAGTAACACCCCATTTGGGATTATACACTAGCTAATCAATGATGATTTCATCAACTCTTTCGACCCCTTGGACCTGACTCCAACTCCTCTTCTATTTCCTGTTGTTTGATCAGTTCCCAGTAGAGGCCCCGCTTTTTCTTCAAGTTGTGGTGGTTACCCAACTGAAACAGTTTACTTTACTTTAAAAAAAAGAAAAGGAAATGAATGAAGTACAATAAATGAAATAATCTTACTGTGACATGACACCACCCTAGTTATTGGTTATTATTATTATTATTATTAATCATCCATAACTAATAACAAGTCTAAAAAAAATCTTAATTTATGTTATTAATAATTCTCCAGAAGACACCACTTGTCTTTCACTCACTTGGAGGATATGCGGGTGCTGTAAACGTTTTCTCTCTTTTACAACATTAAAGACATTCACTGTTACACAATATTTCCGTAGGTGGAAATCTTAGAAGAAAAGGAGAAGATAAATTTAATCTATATTTAGGAAGCCTCAAACAACAAAAATCTATTCAAAGAAACAGATTCACATGTATCTTTCAGGTAAATTTTGTTTTCTTAACTTACCTCCACAACTTTTCCATGGGAGACAACTGCAATAATGTTTGCATCTCGGATGGTGCTCAGTCGATGAGCAATGACTAATACAGTGCGACCTAAAACAAATAAAAGTGGCAATTTATAAACACCTGTGCTGTATTTAGATGTCTTACTTAGCACAATACAGCTTAAGATAAAGATACAGAGACAGCTCATAAACATTTACTGTAATCTTTTAGGTGTCTATTTCAATGCTTTCTTAGCACAACAGAACCAATGATAAAGATATAGTGAATAGTTCATTGTGAATATAGTGAATAAACATTGATGTTAATTGGTGGATATCTATGTCAATAATTTCTTACTTAGCTGACAAAAAGCAGCAATCCATTACCTTTAGACACACGGTCCAGAGCCTCTTGAACTAGTCTCTCTGATTCTGCATCTAGGGCACTGGGTAAAGAAATTTTAAAACTTAGAATTTAAAATAAAACGAACCTACCCATTAAAATTACAATAAATAAGAAAAGACAAAAGTGAATAAGCTGCCTATGAAGTGTGAAAGAATGTCAGTCTGTTTAGAAAGTTAAAATAAAATGTAATTAAATAATATGGGAAATATAGCATTAGGAAGACAATTCCTTTAAAGAAAAAAATTTGTTGTTTTGTTTAAGTTTAAAAGTACGTGCCTCTTTACCTCCTAAAAGTGTATCGTTGCAAAATGTTTTTGATCCAACCACAAAAGCCAAAGAAATTGTTATTTAATCTTACAAGTACCGATGGAAGGCAAAATAAATCTCATTCATAAAAACCTTGTTGCTTCATCTAGGATGAGGATGGATGGATTTTTTATCAGGGCTCGAGCAATGGCAATGCGCTGCTTCTGCCCACCTGAAATAGTGACCCCTCGCTCTCCAAGCACTGTGTGGTAACCTTCGGGAAACTGCCTAATAAATGTATCAGCATTAGCCAACTTAGCTGCCTCAATCACCTGTAAGACAATAAATAATGGATTTCTGTTTCATGGAAAAACTGGGACCTTTAATATTTCAGTGAAAGTGGATAATAAGCACAAAAGTAACTTAACTCTATGCAACAAGCACACATTCCAAAGTCCAAATGAAAAGTAATATAGGTTAAACAGAAGTTTATAATAAGAAAATAAATAACAATAAGTAAATTTAATTTGACATCATGCTAAATTTTGAATGTATCTTTGTTAAAATAAAAAAATAAATAAGTAAATTTAGTTTGACACCATGATAAATTTTGAATGTATCATTTTTATAATAAGAAAATAAATAAGTAAATTTAGTTTGATGCCATGATAAATTTTGAATGTATTATTTTTATAATAAGAAAATAAATAAGTAAATTTAGTTTGACGCCATGATAAATTTTGAATGTATCATTTTTATAATAAAAAATAAATAAAATAAGTAACTTTAGTTTGATTTCACAGTAAGTTTTGAATTTATATTCATTTTCTTTTTTCATATATACTCTTCCTCATCCCCTCTCTCCCTTCATGTCATTAATTACATAACATCTATAACTAACTGCTGCTATATTTTGTCGTATTTACAATAAACATTTATTAAACTAATAACAATTATGACCTTCGTGAATTTTTTTTTGTGTAAAAAGATGGAATCAAATATTAATTATTTTGTAAATTACTGAACAACTAACAAGAAATTGATAAAAGTGTTTAAATGTGTGCATAATAACTGTTAGATACAGTTCCAGTGATTATGCTTGTATAAGTAGATTATTACCATGTGGTAAGAAGCAGATGACATGAACTGCATGCAGTGACATCTCATTTATTGCGGCAATAAATGCTTGCCAGGCAGTATGGCCCTAAGATAAGTACCTTGTGTGTTCACATTGGGAGCATGATGTTTCATTAATGAACAGTTGAATCAAAAGGGGAACACACTTTGTCAAGAAAGGGGAGAGCCCCTCAATGAACAGTGAAATATTTGAGCAGTATATAGGACACAGTAAGGGCAGGCTAATTCTTTCAGGATAGATAGGGTTAATCATTGAATAGTAATTGATATGTACTCTGATTGACTTTTAATATTTTTCTTTTATAAATCTTTTTATTATTTTTTTATTCACTTTTCATGTCATTCTTTATCATCCCCATTTTATGTAAAATTCATCTTGTAACGTACATATCATCTTTGTTATTGTTCTATGTTAGTGGGAGATCATTCCACTTGGGGGCTCTAGCGAGCTACTGGGAGGGTGAATCACTTGTAGTCATGTTGTCCTAGATTTTAATTTATTTACGGGCGACTGATAAGTTGAGGGCATCATCTAGGTATGAATTAAATTTGCAACAGGACAAATTGTACGTAGTCACCGATATGAACAGGAAACTGGGGAGAAAATTTTTTAATTGTAAAACTTGTAAAACGACAATGGGTTGATTCAGATAGAGGTGACGAAGATATTAGATGTTAGCTAGTTACACATTGGGTGGAAAAATTAGAGGGAGACAAACAAAATACTACGACAACAGAATACAATACAGGTTTACAATTAACAGGGGTATAAAAATGAAGGACAAAAACACATACAATCACATAAGAATCACTAATACTAATAATACTAATGTTAATTTGATTAAGGTAATGAAAATCTGGATTAATGTGGATACCAGCACATATAAATATACCAGACAGATGAAATAAAAGATAAACTTGATAAAACTAAATTTAAAAATAAATATTTGACATAGATTATAAATATAAAACATTCACCAACTGTATTTTGCACTGCTTAAGAAACCGATAAAATTTGCCAAAATGCTTACTTTCAGACTGATGGGTAATAGTTTTTTTTAAGTTACTAAATTCAATTACAATAGCATTTTGTTAAATTACTAGATTCAATTAGATTACAGTAATACTCTGTGAACTACTATATTCAATTATTGTAGTGTTTTGTGAACTACCAGATTCACTTAACAACAGTTTTCTGAAAGCTACTAGTTTCAGGAGTAAAAGTGTTTTAGAAACTAGGAGCTATCTTATTATTGCTTGTTTTGCTGATCTAAAATGCAAGTGTTTTGTAATTTTGTGCATGCTGCTTGTTGTATTTATCAAGTTTTTTTTCTAAGTTGATCAAAGTTTAATCTAGATAAAATGAGTTCTACTAAACTACTTAATCTAGATAACATGAGTTCTACTAAACTACTTAATCTAGATAAAATGAGTTCTACTAAACTACTTAATCTAGATAAAATGAGTTCTACTAAACTACTTAATCTAGATAACATGAGTTCTACTAAACTACTTAATCTAGATAACATGAGTTCTACTGAACTACTTAATCTAGATAACATGAGTTCTACTAAACTACTTAATCTAGATAACATGAGTTCTACTAAACTACTTAATCTAGATAAAATGAGTTCTACTAAACTACTTAATCTAGATAAAATGAGTTCTACTAAACTACTTAATCTAGATAACTTGAGTTCTACTGAACTACTATAATCCTTTGACCAGTATTCAATCCAGTTATTGAAACAGAGGGAATATTTTTCTCCAATAAAATGAAAAGGCGTAGAGTTAAAATAACTGCAATGCTTCATTCCTATTAATGAAAGTAAAGCAGAGTATGAACTTGTAATAAAGTATATTTTTAATTATCAGATTTATGCCTGTAGGTTTTCATATATTTTGGATACTGTCGTTAGGTTTACAAAATCTCTACTAATATCCTGTAGCAGTGGGGTTGTTAATGTAATTAGGTTTACACAATGTCTTCTGCCTTGCCTCCTGTTCTCTAGCAATGGGATTGTTAATGTCATTAGGCTTATAAAAAGGCTACTGCCTTACCTCCTGATCTGTAGCACTGGGACATCCATATCGAATGTTTTCCATAACTGATGTGGCAAAAAGTATAGGTTCCTGCCAACAAAGAGACAAAAATAGGTTAGTTGATCTTCAAACAGAAGATAATGCAAATATCTTTTATTACAAAACATTCTTTAATCATTATATTTAACACTTACATTTAAATGATAAGTTGCAGTTATCTAGCTCTGGTGTTTTAATTATATATTAAAGAGAGAGAGAAATTATAGATTTGTAACAAGAAAAATAATAATGGTGAGATAACATTTAATCTTTAATTTAAAAAAGTTAAAAAAAGTTATACACAGTAAATAAATAAACCTACAATATGAGCAACAAAATACAAAATATAGAGAGCAATACAATCAACAAGATACAAAACATATATTATAAAATGTACAGTGCCATACAATAATAAGCAGTGACAATTTCACATACTCTAAATAAATAAATAAATTGTACAGTGCACTTACTCTTTCACACACATTCTAAATAAATAAATAGATAAAATAGCACACCTGCACAAGTATATACAGTAACATAATAAATGTTTACAGTAAAACACACTACAGAAATAAACATGCAACATACAATGTGAATATTTACAGATGTGAAACAGAACATACTTAAGGTGAATCAGACATGAAATAAAAGAAAAACAGAAGCAGAGAAAATCCCCTAGGCAAAAGACAGGTGCTGTATGTGAAGAAGTGTACTAAAACCTTGCATTGGTTTCTTCATGCACTACATAGTTGTCACACATGATGTTATATCTTGACACATACTTATGCAAGGGGACAGAAATCTGCATTGTTAGAGACAATAAATGTATTTGAATATAAGAAAAAAGATATATCACTTACATTTTGACTTCAATAGATGGATTTATTTTCTAAGTAAAATTTATGATACTGCAACCTCAAATACAAATACGTTCTAAATAAAGACACTCTAATAATGACTACTTCATCTACCTGATTAATATAGCCTATAGCATGCCCACGCAGCCAGGATGGATCAAGTTGACGGATGTCTACACCATCTATGGTGATACTGCCATGTGTCACATCATAAAAACGCTCCAGTAGAGTGGCCACTGTGGACTTACCTGAATAGAAATAATGGTTGAAGGATAGCATCAACTGTAAACTATTAAGGTTCAAAGGCCACCATGGACTTACCTGAACAGAAATAATGGTTGAAGGATATAATAAATTGTAACTATGAAGACTTTTTGTTGTTAATTTAGGGTGTAGGGGCTTCTGGTTTTTGCCGATTTTGCCCCCCTGGCACAAGGTGTGCTAGTGTAGGTAGAGTTGAATATGATGAAAGACAGGGTGGAAGGTAATAGAAAGTAAGTTGTAGAGTGATGATAAAAGACAGGTAGGTAGATGGAAGGTGGTAGAAAGTAGAGCAATGATTGGCCTATTTTCTACTGCAATCATATCTGGCCAGCAAAGGTGGACTTTAGCTCAGTATCCCATCAGCTAAAATTGTGGTGGATGTTTTTGCTGTTAAAACTTTTATATCATTCCACTTTGAGCGTCTGAGCAGATCAGACATATTCACTATTTGCTCCCCACCTTTTCTCATGGATTTCCAGAATTAAGGATGGATTTACGAAGCACTTGTATCCACTGTATCCAACTCTATTCCCAAGCTTTTTTCAGGGCAGGAAAATCAGGATGGCTTACATCATATGGTCACTCCTAAGCACTTTTCAGGGCAAGGAGACCAACACGACATACAAAAACATGCTTATTCTAGAAATCTTCCAATCAGTCAAGACAGCATCCAGTTTGACGTTTGGATATCTCCCAAAAGCCTTCGGGCAAATTTTGGCAATGAAGAAGTAAAAATGCATCCTTTTTTGAACTTCTAAATATAATTTGCATTTGACATGGTCCAATGTCTGTTAGGAAAATGTGGAATTTTTCTGAGTGATCGCCAACTATAAAATCAAGGCTACAAGGGCTGACAAGCCAACAACAACAATTGGTTTGAAAGAAACCCAAACAACATCAACAATTACCACTATATGTGATAAAGAAGTGAATATGCACATCATTTGGAAAATAACACCAAAAATAAAAAACAAGGAGGCTTTTACACAGACTACAACAACAGAATCTGTGGGGGAAATAGTTAAGAAAATATTTTACCAAATCCAATTATTTTTCAAATAAGCTTTCTGTAAGTTACTAAATTTGAACATATATTAAAAAGAAGAAAACAAACTAGACACATTCATTACTCAGGCAATACAAACAAGCTTCTTTTCAATCAACAACCCCCTTCCTACCCACACATACACAAAATGGAATTTTACTGACCTCCACCAGAAAGTCCAACAAGTGCTACCATTTGGCCCCCTGGTATATGCAGGTTAAAATCTCGTAGAACAACCTGTATGCATATATCGTGATAACAAGAATTAAGGCAAATTTATAATAATAAAATTGATTGTGGCTCTGTGTGACTATATGGTGTTTTATTGCAAATGAGCATAAAAAGACAAATTATGGAGTATATTTGGAAATATTTATTCTTAGTTACAGCTGGGAATTACTGTAGAAAGATTCCACACGCACGCACGCACACGCACACGCACACACACACACACACACACACAGTGTTAACACAAGAGAATATGGATACTCTATTTATGGATATTGATATGAAAACATACTTTTCTATTAGTTTTACTCAGAAGTTTGTTAGTTAGACTGTTACCTAGTTATAACTCTGCCTCTTTTCATATTCAGTAACAAGAGACTCACATTCATTGATTAAATTTCTAGTTTACACATCATCATTGAATATTTATCTGTTTCTTGTTAGTCAATGTCTTAACCCATCAGTGCACATGCCAAGTTTAATATTATTTTTTATTGTTAATTACTGAAACAGACCATTTAGTCAATTTTAAGCAGCTCCAGAAAAAGACACAGAACATGGCTTGTCATGAATGTTTGAGAATTGCAAATCAAAAATGTATTTTGTATTAATTTTTCTGTCATTCATGAAAAACCTTGTGTATCAGATATGCAAGTGTCTCTTTTGTGGTTTAAGCCAAAGGAAAATGTAACACAATTTATTAGGAAGGAGCTTGGTGATGGTATGGTAAATGCTCTACCTTGCATGCAGGTTTGAGTTCATTTGGAATTTTTGTTGATCGATTCTTGGCCATTCCCTAGCTCATGATGCTAAGCTTAGCAGGTCTGATTGGAAGTGCCTAGAGCTCATTCAATATATTAATGTAAATATAACTTATTATTTTAAAATAGTCTTTTTTTCCCCTCTAAAGTCATTAACAATGTATTGCTGGGTATGACTGCATGTACATACAAAATTTCTTTCAGACTTTAATAATGGGAATACATTCCTGAAAAGAGAATATGAATATCACAGTAAGATAAGAAGATTAAAGTAAAATAAATAAATTACATATGCATTTGTAGTCACTTTAGTTGAATTTTATATGGTAGGATGAGATTGACACATTTAATGAGTCTGCTATAGGGGTCTTGGCACTCAGAGTAACAAGTTTGAATTGGACAGAAAATACTTATAAAAGATCACATTTTTATTTGTTTTACCAAAACACTGGTTGGTGCAAAATTGTTTGTTTAGAGCATGGAATCTTGGTTGGCAAGAATTTTTGGTTTTAGCAGTTAACATCAGATTTGAAATCCCTAACAAAGAAACCAATCATGCTGAATTTACTGCAAAGCAGGGAATGGCCTGAGAAATGTCATGTGACAATCTATCCATATAAGGAAATCAGAGCATTAGTGCATTCCACATATTTTCTATTGGTTACCATATCTTCTGACCATAGATTAGAGTCTAGTTAAATACTATTTTAGCTAAATCTTCTCTGGTTACATAGCACTTTATTAAGGCATAAAATAAAAGTTATTTTAACAGTTAGACTTAATATAAAATAATAGTATTACTTATTGTTTTAATAATTAATTAGAATTCAACAAAGTAAGGACAATTAAGTAAATGCTATAACCAAGAACAATAAAATATAGGATTGGTTCATTTGGTGTAGAAGGGTCAAATCCTGTCAGTATATATGCTAAAAAAAATGCCAGAGGCCTCCAAGACTTAAAACAACATCAAATTAACACTATGTTCCTGTATAATAATACTGTTTGATCTTTTAATTGTATTTTCTTAAAGACCTATTATATATATTTTCTTTAATATTCAAACTTGTTATTCTGGGCATCAAGACACCTGATAACAAAGCTGCACAACATCAGTCTCAACCCTTTGCCTATCTGTATGCTTTCATTCAAAAGTACAAAATACAAATGTGTATGATTTGTATAAGTGCTTCAAAAATAAGACACTCATTATAATTCTGTTTACACAAAGATGAAAAATGTTAATCTTTAAAAAAAAAAATGTATTTTGTGTAAAGAAAATGCATGAAAACAAATGACAAATAGAAACAACATAAACCAAACAATTTCTTATATATAAAACAAAAAAGTCCCAAATATTCAAGAAAGAAAGTGTGAAAGAAAGAAAGAAGAAAGAAAGAAAAAAAAGAAAGAAAGAAAGAAGAATTATATATTAGATTTAAAAAAAATAATATTATATGAAATAATACTGACACACCCATGACCTCTGATATGCCCTTTCTTCCTACCTGTCCTGGTCGTGTTGGGTATGAGAAGTTAACATGGTTGAATTGAATAGAACCGAGCAAGGAATAGTATGGAATCTTTTCCCCTCCTGTTAGTGGCATTTTGGGCTGGATGTTGATATACTACACAGGAAAACATTTAAAGAAAAGTCAGCCATTATTTAAAATCAAGAGAAATGTTAAAATGTATAGGCTTTATCTATTCATCTTTGATTTTTATCAAATATATAGGATATCTGGTGTAGGAATGGGTGTGGATGATAGTGGTATAACTATATGGATGAGAATGGTGTTTGGTAGAAGAATTGGTGTGAATGATACAAGAGCTCACTAACTCCACTCCCATCCTGCAGCTTTGATATAAGTCACACTTGCAGGTTTATTCAACACCTGACAGACCACATGACAGCAAAAAGTATTATACACAGATAAATGATAACTATGGCTCATTCAGTCATTAAGTCACACACCAAAATACTTAAAATAATCAGTGAAAGAATAGTTAAGAATCAGGCAAATTAACTATTTTGGTCCTACAGGTTCTGTTAAAGACCTGTGGGCTTCTATTTTATCATTTAGAGGGAAACAGTCTCGACTGAAAGATTTAAAAAATTTACACTGAAAATAAAAATTACAAGCTGCAAATTTCAGCCTTTATCATAACAGAAATCTGTGCGATCTGTGAACAAGAATAGAGTTAATAATTTAATGTTTCAGCAAGTGGTGTCTTTAAGTCTAAGGTCTCTAAATTTTACTTCTTCATCTTCTTTATCCTCCCCCCCCCCACTGCCTTTCAATCAACTTCATTTTAGACGAACCTGATTTCTCTGTAGTAAGCATAATCCAATATCTCCTGTAATCCAATAGCAATTAGTCCAATGTCTCCTGTAATCAATAGCAGTAGCAGTCCAATATCTCCTGTAATCCACTCTCTGGCAGACAAATGTCTCCTGTAATTCAGTATCTCCTGTAATTTAGTCTCCTGCAATGTTGCCTGTAATCCAGTTTCATGTAGTCCAACATCTGTAATCCAATATTTCCTGCAATCCTGTCTCCTGCAGTCCAATATCTCTTGTAATCCAATATCTACTGCAACACAGTCTCCTATAATCCAATATCTATTGCAATCCTGTCTCTTGTAGTTTAATATCTCCTGTATTCCACCAATATCTTTGGCAATCCAGACTCCTGTAATCCAATATCTCCTGTATTCCAATATCTTTGGCAATCCAGACTCCTGTAATCCAATATCTCCTGTATTCCAATATCTTTGGCAATCCAGACTCCTAGTCTAATATCTCCTGTATTCCAATATCTTTGGCAATCCAGACTCCTGTAATCCAATGTCTTCTGCAATCCAGTCTTGGTATATAACAGTTGGAATGAAGATGGAAAGTTCCTCGAATGGTTGTATGAGTTTCAGAGATATTCAGTTGGAAATAATCAGTCATTGAAAGATGATGTAGTGCTAATTTGTGTAAAAGGCAATAAAGTAGGTAACAAAGGTACCATCACCTTTATTTATTCTTTTCATTCTCTCCTAGGGGGTTAGGTAAAAGAAGTAATTTGCTTTACCCTCAAACTTTGTAGTAACAAATTCCAATTTCCTCAATCAAAAAAACCTATCATTCTGTGGTGGGTGGGAAGACAGATGAAGTAATTAAATGTGGGCAAGTCAGCAACAGCCACAACTTTTGCCTCCCTTGGAGAGAACTTACCTGGATGAGTTTCCTCTACTCTTGGGGAATTAAAATAATATATAATAGACAGGTGAAAAGGAATCCATTTAAGTAGAGACACCTCCATCCTGTAGTGAAGCAGGAGGCAAAAATGAACCCAGAGATTCAGTACCAGAAACCAACTTTACTGTTCTCTCACTGGCAAGTTCACTGTACATGCCATATGGTCTGAGCATCCTCACATATTTTACCTTTTCATCAGCAAACTTCACATTTGATCATTAATAATTTTCACTGACGTTTTCTAAAAAGCAAAAAAAAAAAAAAGTTTTATGATACCAAAATAATTTACAATCTCACCTCAAAGACCCTTGCACCAGCAGAAATTCCCCGTACCATAGTGCCAAATAATATGGACATCTGAGCCAAAGACCTGTAAAGAGATTTCCATTTCAATAACAGGTCCAATATCAACTGTATGAATTAATTTTGCAAGACAATTTTTTTATTTAAAGCCCCCTTTAATAACACAACAGCACAGTTTGCCATTCCAAAAGTTAGCAAACAGTCTTTATGACATGAGAAATTAAATTTAGCAAAGTACACAATAAGCAAAAACAAATCAGTAATAACCTCCACTGCCACACTGCTTACCTCTCAATCATTTGGGTGGCTACCAAAAAAGACATCAGATCACCAGCACTAAGTTCGCCAAGGGAGATAAGCCAGCCACCAGCAAACAAAGAACCGAGTATGATGGTGTTAAGGAAAATGTTGGCACATCCTTGAAAGACTCCAATGCCAACACCCAAGCGCACACTAAGATACCGAGACAACTCCAGCTCTTGTGCATACAACCTGAGTCCATATGATGTAAGATAAATAAATATTTTTTGGGGGGCTGTACAATGAGCATTCAACTTAATTTGTGTACAGTTTACATAAAACTAATCTTGCATCCTTGATTACCTCCTCCTTTCCAACACACACAAAGTCAAATATGATATACTCACACATCATATGATAACAAATTATAAGAGAACACATCCCATGCATACATTTGGACACGCTGTTTACATATGTACATGTGTGAGTGTATTAAAAAACATGAAAATGTTAATAAAAGTACTCACTCTTTCTCCTTTGCCTCCATGGCAAAAGCTCGTACAGTTCTCACATTGCCAACGGCTTCATCAGCCAAAGCAGTAGCTCTTGCAGCCTAACAACGATGATAGTATAATCACATTTTACCTTCACAGCTCTTTTATTTTCACCGTTTAATATAACTGATAAACTATTAAACCTCTTATGTGTGCTCTTTAATGAACTAAATACCAGAAATGCTTAAAGGATATCATAGGATTTACTCCATGAAATCAATGACAGAGTTACATCATTTACAATTAGAACAAATGACATAAGTTATACTCAACAAAAACAAAAACAAAACACTGAAAGCAATCTATTAGTTGGATTTGAAATAGAAAGATTTTACTGACACGCATCACAATCACAACCATAACAATGTGACCAACCTGTTCCTGAGCTTCTCGAGAAAATTTGCGCAGAATGCTACCCAGAAGGGTACCCCCACCAATAACAGCAGGGATGATGACTAAAATAACTCCAGTCAGTTTTGGTGAAATAAGCATCAGTGAGGTCACACATCCAATAGTCTGAAATATTTTTTTATAATGATAAAATTCTTAATTTAATATGGAAATAATTATTAAAACTTCTCACTAAACAACATCAATAAAACTGTATGGAATACTATTTATTCCACTCCAGTGGCTAGGAAGTTTGGGGCAATGTTTTATACTGTTGACTATAAAAATTAACAAAAGTAAAGATTAGAGCCTATGGTAAACTGATCACTTCCTGAGGTAATCATTCATCAGTATGCAACACTAGCATTTTACGACTGCATTACACTTCAGCATATTTGATCCGAATATAAATTTTAAAACATAAAAGTTTCCAAAATGAAATCAAAATTAAGAAAATGGTAATTCATTTTTATTAAGTTATAGATGATTATGACGATGCTCAATAACAACTATTCCTAAACTCTTTTCATAAACAAATATAAACTAAAAAATAAAATGTATAAGAATAGTATATATTTTGTTTTTTGGTATAGACTGTAGTTCCTACTAATTTTACTGTGTCAAGTCAAACAAATGAAATCAATAAGTAGCAATACTCAAACACTTTCACTATAGTTCAAATTATTAAGTACTTTAAAATAAGTTTCAAAATGTTAACAAATATTAAAACTTTAAAGAATTGTTAAATGTCAGTAATCAATATTATAGTATTCTATCTTGATGTTTACCATTAAAATTTAAATGCATGACAGGAAGAATATATATATATATATATATATATTAACAACTTAATTACCACAAACAGAAAGATTTATATATTACAATCTAGGATATATTCATGTGCATAACAGGAAGTTGAAAGCATGAGATGCATATTGTTAAGTGTTATATGTAGCAAGTGTTCTTTAGTTATCAATTATTTTGAGATGTGAAAACTGGCTCTTCTCGAGGGATGATATCGAGCTAGGTTTTGTGAAGATGACTTTACTTTTTAAACAAATCAAAATTGATATGCAATGAGAGTAAATTTACCTATCCCTATTTCTATACCTAATAATTATATTTTTGTTGCCAATGTTAATGTGACCTGACTTTGGGCACGGCTTTTGGTGATATTTTTTGAGTAAACAACTCAGATGGAGAATGTGCTTGAACTAGCTGAAGTAATAATCTAAACCAGTTTTATGTGGATGAGTAGTTTTTATTATCCAATGGTTAAGATTTACAAAGAACAAGACCAGCCAATGGACTGAGATCAAAGTTTACTTGCTGAAATAATTCTATTTTCTAATCATTTTGAATTTGGTGTGGCTCAAAGTCTGGACATGAAAGGCAATTCTTAGCTTAATGGTGGGTTGATTGATTGAGAGTGAATCATACATTTTGCGTTTTATGTAGAGATATATTATGTGAGTAGAGTATTACTTCTACAATTGTGAATTATGATGCTTGTATGTTATAAGTTACATTGTAGTGAACCCATTCATAAATTATTATGTTGTATTTTTTATGCTGTAAAGGTATATCAGGCTATTAAATACTGTTGCAGGAAACTGTAAGTTGAGACTTGAATGTAGGAAAGAATGGAGTTAGAGATGAATAAAGTGGAAAACTTAGCATTTGTTCCCATTACATTCCAGACCTGTGTGAGAACCCTGCTATTAAAGTAATAGCCTCCATCATGAAGAATCTAGTCGCAACTAAATGTAATGACCTTAAGATAGTTACATTCAAATGCATAACAGATTGTACAAAAACATGAGAATAGCTGTATAGGTACATTCTTATTTACATTATCATCTTCAGTTATCAGCTTTTGTGGGAATTTTGTATTTTAATAAATATCATATTCAACAATTTATTACAAATGATTTTGGTATAAGATTTATGTAAACATTTTACAACAGAATACTACAATCATAAAACAAAAGTTTATATTTGAAAGATACTTGCATTGGGGAGGTGGGGAGGTGGGTGAGTGAGTATTGGCATGTGCTGTCTTTCACAGCTTTATAATAGTGACTGAAATATAAATTGGGAGTGTTTTTAGCTGATAAGAAATAAGAATAAATTTCTTGAGTGTAAAAGGTGCTTTTGATATAGATTTGATTTGATGTTACTGGTATGTTGCTTTGCTATATTTTGCTGGAAATATTTATCTTTTATTTTCGATAACAGTTTTTGTGGACAACTGACATACTGTTATGAATGCACCATTTCATTTATAAGAACCATAGACATGCGTCCCCTTCCCCTATTTACAAATTCTCTTGGGCTATATTCAATTTCATCTTTTTTTGTGGTATATGTGATGCACAGCCAAGTGACTGTAACTGAAGTAGGAGCCAACTAATATTGCATTCTTTTGAGCTAATATATTTTTGCTGTCTTACTGATAATACCATGAGCATGAATGAAGTGTAACTATTATGCATGTACATAACCAAATACAAACTTACCTGAGTTGTGGTTTTCAGACCTTGTGAGATACATAGCTTAAAGGAAGACTTGAAGTCTTGGACATCTGATGTCAACCTGCAGAATAACAATGCAGTTGTGAATGAAATTCCATTCCATAAATATCTTTTCCAGTTCCAGGCTGTTCCTTACAAGGTCAAGGGTCAACTCTTGTGTTGAAATTTTTAAAGTCCTAAAAGCTGCCAATAATGTTTATGACACAGGTAAAATGTAAAACTATAACTACTGACTTTCTTAGTACAGAAAGGTTTTATTGAAGTGTCCACAGACAATCTTTATATCAATTATTGTTATAATATGGTAAACAGATAAAATCAAACTATAATAATCAAACAGTATGATTTTGTCCTAAAACTGTCTTGCTGGCTTTAAGATAAACTTGGAAACAAGACTGAGATCTATCTGGACCTCCGGTGGTTATTCTGTGCAAAACAGTTGCTAGAAAACAGGTGGCCTTTTATTTGTAATTAACAGTACACACATCGTCTGTAGAACTAACCTGTCTACCAATTCGCCTGTCTTGTGAGTGTCAAAAAAAGTGATATCTTGGCTCAAGTAAGCAGCAAACAATCGTTGGCGCATCCTCACAGCTAAGTTTTCACCCACTGTAGACAATAATGTAATGTAGCCAAATGTCAGCAATCCCTGCAGAACAAGAACAACCACATCACCCCCTAAACTTAAGGATGTAACTTCTATAGGTTAAGAGAATTCTTATTACTTATATTTTTATAGTGTCAAGAGAGATTTATTTATCATCATCTTCCTGTACTCATGCTATACATGTGGATTTCTTTCTCTGAAAAATAAGGTGGACTAGATTACATTTGAAAGGGCCACAAGTGTGCTAATAGCAGTTTATGTTAACATCATCACTCCAAGCGTATTAACATCAACATCATCATTCGGAGTCTATTAAAATCAATAACATAATTGCTCTGAGTACATTAACATCAATAACATCATACTATTTTTTTCCTAAGGAAAACTTCAGTGTCTGTCACCACCACCTTCCTCTCTCAGTTGAAAGGGGGGAGGTAATGGATCTCATGTAGATGGTGTGATGAGCATCCACACGACAGAACAAACCAAGATGATTGTTTGGAAAGAGATTTTATTCTGCATGCAGGGTTGTGAATACATTGGCATGTGTGTTTGCACGAATGTACTGGGGATATGTGAAGTGTAAATGGACAGAACAACAAATAAACGACTTCACTCACTCACTCATCAAAAACTGAAGACAGAAATTTCAGTTTTAAAAGTTTCTAAGTATTTATTTTTAAAAAATGGCGTTCCTCATGCATGGTGTTAATCAGTTATTCAAGACCAGACACACATCTATGGGTGACAAGAACAATAAATAATGAATAACGAAAAGAAAAAAATAAAGCATAAAAATAATAAAGTCAACAAACGATCTCTCTAAGTGGTAATCTCACTGCACAAAAATGCATATAAAATAGCAAAATGTTCAGAGTTCAGAGTTCTAGGATTCTCTACCAATATGATTAATTGTCCAATAAAATATTTATGACAGATCTCAGTATGAAAAATGTTATGAGTTCTCATCAAGTAAATTCTAATAGTAAAAGTTCTAAATATTGAATGCTTAGTGTGCCAAACTAATAATACTAGTTACTACACACTATTTCAGCTGATGTGTCACATGAAGAGATGAATGTATGTGTCCAAATAATGAATATATGAAAATAATCCACAGAAAGAATGCCCAAAATAATCCATACAAAGAATGCATGAAATAATCAGTAAAGAATGCACAGAATGACCCACACAAAAGGATGCACAAAATAATCCAAGAAGGAATACACAAATTGCCAATGTGTTGACATATGAATTCCACTCTAAATGCATAGAGATTAAAAAAAAACGATGAAAGTTGATATATAAGAACAGCTATCCTTGCTGCATCATGCAACTAGTCTGTTAGCCCTACTTCCAACTGATGAGCTGAAGAAGAATATGATGGCTTTTGTAATCCGTTGAAGAATGGCTCATAAACATCTACTGTACTATGCCTTGTGAAATGTGTCGTCATGACATGGATGCTATCCACAGTGCTATACCACATCTGCTTTATGATAACTATTTGTCTGTGGAATAGGTAGAATTAGATTTAATGCTCTGGGCAAAACGGTGCTGACTGTTTTACTGCACACTGTAGATGCTCAATAAATGAGAAAAGAAAACTGAGGGAGACTAAATCCCGAACTTCTTCAATGTTAAGAATTTTTGAAAAAATATTCTTAACTGGCTTTAAATAGAGCCATACAGTGACTAATGCTTCTTGAACACTATAGATTATCATGTCTCCTGCACAAAATTTTCTGCTCTTTCCTTCTATACCAGGTGTCTCGAACCTTCTACAAACATGTTGACCATCTTGAATACAATACAGTCATCTTGGGTAAAACATGCAAAGTTACCAAAACAAAGTTTATGTGGCTGAATCTTGGCTCACTACCTATTTATCTTGGTGCATTCTAACCTAGCCTATGTATTATTATCATAAATAAATAAATTTATTATTATTCTACACAATCACACATATACATATAATTATATATATCACAGCCACACATACAGTGAGTGTGGTAGACAATCCTTTCAAAACATGACATAGATATTGCACTCTATGCCAGTATAAAAAGGATAATTTTAAAAGAATAAATTTTGATGGATTACCCCACTTGGAAAGACATTAAGCTAAGTATAAAAAAAGTATGCATTAGTGAATGCTAATTTCAAATACAGCCTAACAACAGTATTAGTTGTCTCAATTAAGCCTGGTTTATGATCACAAAATGTGTCAAAATGGTCCTTCAGTGTTTTGAGCTATTAAAGGGAGTATTTAGAGGAATTTCAATTGAAATATAATAACTGTAAATATGGATGGTCATTATCAGAGGTTGCCTGCATATCAACATATTTTTTGATGAGTATGATGGCTGTTTGTCTAACATTAGAATTAAAATCTTTGTGTGAGCTCAGTTTTATTAACTTTATTAAGCATACTTACCCTAAAATTTATCTACAATTCAATATTATTTGTTATATTATTAACCTCAAAATGAATAACCTAAACAAACTCAACCTCAATAAGTTAAATTCACAGACCTATTAAAAAAAGAAAGTTTACTGGGAAATCATATTCTATAATAATGTAGAAAGGAATGTGGGAAAATAATTTTACTTACTGTATCTACAAGTTATATAAACAATCAAAGATAGAGAGATAATCAGGCTTAATACAGTTGAAAGTTATAAACATCCAAATGTACATCATATAAAAACACCCCAAAAAGATAATCAGGCTTAAGTATACCTGAAAGTCATAAATGGCAAAGAAAGACTTATCAGAGTGATAATTTACCTGTGAGATGTAGTGAGCTCTATTATTTAATTTTTCTTTACCCAACAACAAACTTAACTTCATGCTTCAATTGTTATGTCCTCTGAATTGCTGAACAATTCTGCCTAATTATATTTTCATCTTTCTCCCTTTCTCAACAACTTCTAGAATTGCTTTAGGAATAGCCCCAGTTACCTGAGCTATGTAAACAACCATGAGTTTGAGAGCAGGGTTCTTGATCTCTTCCAGAAAATTGCCAGCAGCAGAGGAGGTGAACCGCGACACAACGTTTGTCAATTCACCCAGTAAAATTGGGATCTGGATGTTAACTGCTGCTGAAGTGATGGCACACTGCAATACAGAAAGATATAACTTGTACGCAATCAACAGTGAAAACATCCATAAAGACAGCAGCAGTAGAAAATAATACATTACTGAATTATCATATTTTCAATTTATCATATTATCATATTTACAATTGCTGAAAATTACATTTGAACTGTATGTGTATTTTGTGTAAGGTGTTACTGTAATTTTTTTTAAATTGTAAAACATTTAGTTTTTAATTTTTTCTACAAGATTAAGTGCTCTTTAAAATCACATTATTATAATTATTTATTAAAAACAAAAGAAAAGTAGTAATGATAAAGGTGACTTATTCAGGGATGAAGCAATGAAAACTGCCACCTGTTATATTGCAACACAAAAGATGCAACTGGCATATTAATAATCAATGATAAAATCTCCATAAACTGACTGTAGCAGATAATTATTAAATTTAAACGCTATATTTTTATAACTGGTGAAAATGTCATTATATATTTATTTTGTGTTATGAGTATCTGTAAGTGTATTTAGTATTATAAAGCACTATACACAAATTTTTTATTAAAGATTAAATTCTAAGTCACAATTATTATTATTTCTGATCATAAGAATGTTCAGACTGCATGAATTAGAAGCAATACAAAAAATGTGTTTGTTCTTCTTGGTTCACAAACAAAGCTGCTATTGCTAATAAACAGTTTCTATTAATCATGTATAAATATTTGATCCAGAGGCTTCACAGTTATAGGTGTTGTGTTGTCTACAGGTTTTGCATTTAAATATTTCATATGAAAACAACATTTCATATGACACTGATATAGCTTAAGTTGTATATATTATTTTCAATACATCACAAACTTCTCATTAAAAATGACCACATTAATTCTGTGATGTGAGATGTGCATGCTTGCACAAATGCACATAAATCCACACACACCAGAAGACATCTAAAAATGTTTGTTAAAAAAGCAAATGCAAAAACAAATGACTAAGTGAACTAGAATTAAAGAGAAAAAAATATATATTATGTAAAACAATATGTATGTGCACAAAAGATTTATTTAGTTAGGATGATTCATTAAACCAGAAAAATATATTCAAGTTTGAATGTTATAAATAGGTCTTTACTTTATAAGTCAATAACATATTTACTGGAATCGATACAAAATAGATTGAACCCTTATTTATTTTAATTACATTTACAGCTTAAATCCAACTTTTCTACCGATTGACTGCTGAACAGATGTTAAAAAAAAAGAAGGAACTTTTAGTATTTGTCATATCACTATAAAATATCATATAAAAAAGTTAAAGGAATAATACTAACTATTAATTATTATAAGTGAAAATAATGAATTATTTATTTTATTACAAATATTTTTTTCTAAACTCCAGTCAGAGTAAATCAATTTAATATTTCACAATCTGCACATACAACAATCTTCTAGAATATATAACTATTTGGTAAATACCATTGTTCCATGGTTTGAACCATTGGCTGTTACTATTTACTCCACTGAAACTTTTACCCATGAAAAATGTGGACTAGTACAAAAGCCTACCTGCATACAGAGAATATCAGCTCGAACTTATTGATCTCCAGGCATCGGAGGAACTGCGTGCTATTTACCGAGAAAACAGTTTGCTTGACTTCTACAGAAAGTTGCCTGATACACTTGCTAATCTGAAAGATAATGCACTTGTCCACACCAGCATGTTTGGCAGCACATATTGATACAAACAGGCTTTCTCACAGATGAAATTGAACAAAAGCAACACCCACAATCAGCTGACTGATGATAATCTGGAAGCAATTTTGCATCTTTTATTGTCAATCATCAAGCCGGATATTTCAAAGCTTGCAGATGACATGCAGCACCATCCATCACACTGACTTTATGAAAGCTGGCATATCATAGCAATTTTAGAATAAGTCTTAGTATGCAACTTCTTTGTCATAATTATACTTTTTATAGTCTTAATCATTATTTGTATGTTCTTAGATGTGATGTCTGTCTTGTGTGGGACGATTTTGATCTTCACTTTTTTGTGGCCCCCGACAGTTTCGAAAAGTCAGATTGTGGCTCCCGACTCAAAAAGTGTGTGCACCACTATTTTAAACATTATTTTTAATACAATAATAGAAATAGTAGCAGCTTTTTCTTTTCTGACAGCTGTTAAAAACTGATAGTGATACAGATGCATATCAATGGATATATGCAAAATCACAGATGCCAAATCCTGTGTAGAGGGCACTTAAACCAAAAACTGTCTTTGAGCATGGTTTTCTAAAGTTCCCTGGACAAAAGCTGTGCTCAATTCACTTAAACATCATCATCAAGAACAAAAATGGTTGTTTTCAAAATCCCCCTAAATAAAGCTGTTTTTAATGAAATTTACAGGTGTGCATTATAACTTATATTAATTTTAAGTGAAGATACTGCTTCAAGAAAAAAAGTATCTCAGTGAGCCCATAATCTGATAGCATATGATGATGAGAGACTGAATAATTAAAAATTATTCACATAATATAAATATTAAAATTAAGACATTTATGGTACACAGAAGTCATAAAAAGGTAATAATATGTGAAAAATGTATCAAAGCAGTTAGAAATGAAATATTATATGTATAATTTATATGGTGACAACAGAAATAAAATTTACATCATGCATTTTATTCCTGTCCAGATTCAGGTTATTTTTAGAGCAAGCTTCTTTAAAAAAAAAATATATATATATATATATATATATATATATATAATTAGAAGCAGGGATTGGGTTTCTCACTTTCTGGATTTTCGCATACAACCAAACTGCAAATTTATGTTTTAAATTGTGTTACTTCTTTGGAGAAGTATATTTACTTAAGTCAGATTTGCTAAATATAGTCACTTAGAGCTTTTTAGTCTGCTTATTTTGTGTTTTACTACAATATTATAAATAAGGTAATGAATTCACACACACACACAATATATATATATATATATATATATAAAATGCTGTACTACTTAATTTCTCAAATAGTAAAATCATTCCAATTTTCAGTAACTGGCAAAAATGAAGGATAAAGCCCATACTTTTATTTTAATTTTACCCTGCATTACTGACCACAACTGAAATCATGAGGTACCAGATATCTATCCATAGCAAACCCCAAAGCTGTCTCCATGGAAACTGTGGCTCTGATTCGTTTTCTGTACATTTACTGCCCACCATTCGATTCTGATTGCCTTGTGCCTTGCAGTGAGCCAGATTAGAACCTCTGCACCATACCAGCACACCTAGACCTAAGGCACTTAGAGCCGGAGCCAAAAGGTTAATAGTCATACTGCAGAGAGAATGGTACTTATTGGTTTGTCCCGACTGAAATGATCTGGAAGTCATAAACTGAACTTTAAATAATCGATGCAAATGTGTCTGGGTCTTGTGTCCAGGCCATGCCTGGTAGACTGATTTGAAAATTCTTCTACCATTGCTGTAGACAGGTGATCTGAGACCAGTATGCAAAAGGAGTGCTGCTGTTGGGGCATTCTGGGTAATTTGGTAACTGATGCATTTGCTCCAGCCTTGGCTTTGAAGAAAAGAAACACATGTTATATATTGTAATATCCAATTTAATTTAAATATATTATTATAATATTTATATATGATGATGATGATGTACCATGAAACTTATGAAAAGTTTACACAATGTTTCAAGAAGTCTCAGACCAGTTTTAAAAAAAAACAAAAGACAATGATTTCCATTTAGTGAATTTATGAATAAATGACATACTGGATATATAATTATAAAGTAATAAATAAAAATAATTCAAACAGAAACATTTGTTTTATATTTTATTTAGTAATACATATACACACAAATCAACATATACGTTAAAAGAGAAACAAAGCAACATTAAATCTTAAAATGTAATAACATTGTTGTTTCTTTGTAAAGTGAATACATTACTAAATACTATGCCTTTGATATAGTTTGAATGTTTGCATAGAAAGTTACAAATAAAGAAAGAAAAAAGTTATCCGATTCTTTCTTTCTCTTACTTTCTAACGTTATTTAATAAAAAATAACAGCTTTTTTTTTTTAAAGCCATACCTTTTCTGAACAAATGACTTATATGTGCGTAGGATAGTGGTTAGTGTAGTTGAAACATTTCTAATTCTATTAGAATTTGAGGATACTTGTACACATGCTTGTGTAGTCAGTTGTACTTCCGTACCAAGTGTGCGCCGCAAGCAATTTATTCGTAACATCGCATTCAACTTCTGATACATAAAAAGATAATGATATATCTGGTCAGTGAATCCTGTGTATCCTTAGAAATTCACATTGTGGCTTGAGAAAAGTAGCAGACAGCCGTCCAATTAGTGACCTTTGAGATTGACACTAAAGGCAAAAATAGTAGAAATATTTACGTAAGTTGTATGTAACATATTTTCATAAGCTTGTAAACAGATATCGTGTTGTCGATTTATATTTTATATACATGTTTGCAATTTTGCCATATATTTAAAGGCGTTATTAACTAGGACTGTGTGTTATTTATCTTTACAGCTAGCTTTGTAAGTTAATCATTGCTTTCCGGTATGTGTAGTCTAGACGGTAACTTAAGAAAATTAGAATTTCAGCTTTAAAAAATTTAAATAATTCATTAAGAGCAAATCAAGTGCCAATGATTAAAGTAGTTTATCAATAGTATATTTTATGGGTTATTATTTGTTCACTTCATTAATTCCTAAAAGTTTTAGCCTCAAGGTGAAGGTAACAATTTCCTGATGTCGAGGCTAACTTCATTTAGTTGTGAAATGTATAGTCGCTGTTGTGAGGTCGTTAGGAATTATAACCACGGTCCATGGAGTGAGTTTAATTTTTTTTTGAATAGTAACCATAAATCGTTTTCTCAACTAGGGCATGGAAATGTCTGACGGTAACGATATAAATACAAACACATCAACAGATGATAAATACTCAACACTAGGCGCAAATAATTACGAAACCGAAACTAGGGAAAGTTTGTGTGAAAAATCTCAAGACTTTGGATCTCATAACAATTCTATCAGTACTGCATCTGAGGCAAATATAGAGATTCTCAAAGTTGCTCATACTGTTTTATTTCAAAAGAGTGAAGAAATATCGACACTAGGAGACATTACGGATGCCAATGTTGATAGAGACAGTTTAGAAATTGCTGTGAAAGATACCGCTATTGGTGAAGTAAAAGTAGACAAGTTAGAAGGTTTTGAAGAAAGCATAAAGGAGATAAAGACTTCTGAATGTGGGGGTGGGGATGCCAGTGTAAATTGCTTAGGATACACTGAGCCAAAAGATCCTGCTGTTTGCACTATAGAAGTTACAGACAGCACAAAGAACATCTCAGAAAAAATATATTACAGTCTAGCAGAAGTCAATACAGATGGAAAAGAAGGTAATGCAGAATTAGTCAAAACAGATGATCACAGAGGTAAAAGAAACAAAGAAAGTGGCATTTGCATGCAAACTGTTGAAGACATTGTGGTAGACCCACCAGAGAACACAGAACAACTGAGCACAGCAATAAATAGTGCTCATGACAGTGCTTTGCAATGCATAGAAACAGATAAAGAGGAAAACACTGAGGTAGACCTATCAGAGAACACAGAACAGCAGGTGAATACAGCAGTAGATAGTGCTCATGACAGTTCATTGCAAGACACAGAAACAGACAAAGAGGAAAACATTGAGGTAGATTCATCAGAGAACACAGAACAGCAGGCGAATACAGCAGTAGATAGTGCTTGTGAAAGTGTATTGCAATTTACAGAAACAGACAAAGAAGAAAACATTGAGGTAGATCCATCAGAGAACACAGAACAGCAGGCGAATACAGCAGTAGATAGTGCTTGTGAAAGTGTATTGCAATTTATAGAAACAGACAAAGAGGAAAACATTGAGGTAGATTCATCAGAGAACTCAGAACAGCCGGTGAATACAGAAGTAAATAGTGCTTGTGACAGTGTATTGCAATTAATAGAAACAGACAAAGAGGAAAACATTGAGGAGGACTTACCAAGGAACACAGAACTGGTAACCAGAGTAATAGATAGTGCTTGTAGAATACTGGAATGTACAGAAGCAGGTGCACACATTGGCAATACAAATGAAGGTGTAGGAATAGATAGAGGAGAAGAGAGCACACCAAAAGTACAGATTGTTCAAGATGTAAACACAGATGAGAGGGGTACTGATAAACCAAAGGAAAGTATAAATAAAGATACAACAGAGGTAACAAAATTCCTGATTGAAGGCAACAATTTAGTAACGATCTTAACAAATCGTGCTATGACAGAAAATGAAGGAACAATTACAAAAAGGCCAGAGACAAAAGTCACTGAGACACAAACAAATTGTCCTCAGACAGATAAAACTGAATCAGAAGTAGAAATTATTTCACCTAATACTTTTAATAGTGACATAAAAAAATCAGGTGCTGAAGAAGGGGAAATCATTAAATGTTTTCTCGAAGAACGTATCAACTTCAGTTCTCCAGATCATATTCCTAAGATCTTTATTACGAGTGCCGAGCCAATTTCAGCAGATCTTCCAAGCACACTAGAGACACAGAAAACCAAAGTTGAAACAGACACTACTGACAGTCAAGAAGATGATTCTATGGATGTAGACTTAACTCAGAATGAAACTACTTTAACTAAAGATGTTGAAAAAACATTGGAAACCACAAAATATTTTGGGTATAATCAAGGTAATCCTGACAATTTGAGTAGTTACAATGATGCCCAAGAGCCCATGGAAATAGCTGAACACAGTATTTTAAGTTATGATGACAAAGACTTTGATACAGATAGTGACTTTGAAGCAGAAGCGCATTTGAGCGGTGGGGAAAGCAAGAAACTAGAAGCAGCAGAAAAAGAACCAGAACCAGAGGCAGCAGAAAAAGAACCAGAACTGGAGGTAGAAGAAACTCCGGAGAAAAAAATGGGTTGCACTAAGTCAAAAGCAAAGAGGACTCAATTTACTGTCAATCAACATGGCCAGGTAAGTTAGCAGGAAGATTTCTTTATAATCCTATTCTTTGTGTTGACATGCATAAAAGCATGTGCACACATGAATACACACACAAATGCACACACACATATAAAATACCTTTTGTCTTTAATTTAAAATGATTATGTTTTTTTGCTGCTATTTAAAAATTGCAATATTAATTTCATGGTTTATTCTAACTTATTATTATTTTGGTAACATATGTGGTGCTACAAAAATGATTTCTTTTGCTCTATTACTAATACTAAAGACTAAAGTATTACTAGTTTTAGTAGTATTAATATTTTAACATATTTTTGTCTTATGTTTTCAGAGTTCTGATGAAGAAAATGATGAAAATGGCTGGCAAATACAAGTGTGTTTAAATTTATTATAGTAATGTTAATTTGTGTTATTCATATATTAGTTTGTGTGGACATTTTATAGTTATTCATTTCTGAAACACATGCATAATAAACATTTGAAAAATATATAAATTATGACTAGAGCAAGAAAAATGTGTAAGTATTAAATAAATTAAAGAACTTTTTCTTGAAAGCAATGTATGTACACATTCGTTTATGTGGAATTTAATTAGCATTTGAAATTTAAAAAATTTTCTGTGTTTGTTTACAGCAGAGCAAGAAATCTAAGACATCTACTTTCAGAAACGATTTTTGGAGCACTCGTGATACTAATACATACAGAGAAAGATATCCAGTTAGTAACCATTGCTTTATGTATTTGCAGAGGTCTTCATTTACTTGTGTCAGTGATAATATTAATGATATATATATATTATTTATTTAAGAAAGTGTTGTATAGGTTTTTAAGATAAATCTATGATTCAAAGTCACTATTAAAAGTATTATAAAAATTTAAAAAGATACCTATTAAAACATTTTATGATGAAATGTTAGAGGACCTGTTTACATTTTCTTTAGAATTGAATTAATTCCTAACTGTTTTGCTGTTGAAACATTATACATCTGAATGATTACACATTTCACACACAATGTAGCTGAGATAATTGACACTTTTAACACCAATTATAATGTAAATATAAAAAGAAAATTATTTAATATTTTTGAAAAATTGTTTATTTTAAATTTTAAATAATTGCCCTTGAGAAAGTATTTACGTGAATACATTGCTGCATTAAATTTGCATATGAGTGATGAAATTTTGTATAATAAATAAGGTCTTTGTGAATTAGCAATAATAATTTCCAATTAATTGGCATTACAGTTGATATTGTGTAATATCAAATTACATTATATACTACATTACTAGCTTTTCATCTATATACTGAATAGCTTTCAGGAAATAATGAAGTGCATTGCTGTCAGTCATTGTTGCTTAAATTTCTAAATTAACAGAAACAAATTCACAGTGAGTTTTCTTTAATTTGTACTTTAAATCTATTTTTTCCATTTGAATGGGATCAGAAATAGGGACAGATTTTACTGCTGTTTGTTTATATCAATGTGAAAATCTAATTTTAAATTGTAGTACATTAGCTTTCTTTATGAATCAGAATTGCTTCTCTTGAATGCAGTCATTAAACTGTTAAATTATTTTGATAAGTAAAAATTATTTTGATAAGTTATTAAGTAATTGCCAGTGAAGTAGATTTTTGAATATCAGGCTTTTTTTGTTATGCTTTGTATTCATCATCTTCATAAATTCAATTTTGTTTTAACATTTAGTTTGGGCAGTTTTCTTTACAATAGTTATCGGCCTCAACATCATTCTAATTTAAATAATACAACGGTCCATCTCTGAAATCTTAAAAACTTGCAAAGAGATGTTGAGTTGATTATTTTTTGTTGATATTAAGCAGGTCAATCGGTAACTTTTCTTATTGAATAGGACTATGTAATCTTAAGTTTTATATTTTTTAACACAAATGTATACTTGTTGTAATGTAGCTGTTGTAAATCTATTTTTATTGGTATATGTACTTTATATGTGCATTATTTATGGTGACTAAACATCCTGTTCACATCATTTCATTTGTGTTCATTGTATTCTTGGTTCTTTCACTATTGTTCTAGGGTAAGGAGGATAACCCAGATCTAAATGCTAATCTGAAATTTTACAAGGGAAGAATTACTTCATGTCCCAAGGGTAAGGATGATTAGATTGATTTTTCTCATGGTAGCATTTACAGTCACTGAAATAATTTTTTTAAATTAGCACTGTTCCCATTGTTGACAGTCTCTTATAAGGGAAAATCTTCCATTATTTTCTCCTTTTCACAGTGGATATTGTGATCTCATTACTAGCATGCTATTTTTAAAATAAAGCAGGAACATGAAAGTTACTGGCTATATCACTTCATGTTCAAGAGTAACACTTAAATTTAAAAAAATTATTAAACATTAGTATGCTTCTTTAATGCATTTACTATTGGAGACCTAAATGATGTAGCCAGCAAAAGCATTAATATTTAAAGTCACAAGAATAGGCAACAGAAAATCAAATGTCTGGCAGTGAAATAAAACCCGATTTATTATATGACAGTCTGTCACTAAAACAGCAAGGGGCAATTTGAAAACAAAGTGAGACAATACTTTTTATTTTTCAAATAATCATTGTTGTGTAGTGACAATGCAAAACTGTGGCAATAATAATAACTGTATTAATAATAATAAGTGTGTCCAGGATTGCACAACTAACTTTGAACTGTTACAGTCACATTCAGTCATCATAATAGAAAAATAAAATCTGGATTTTAGTTTCATATTACTAAATGCATATCTAAATAACTGATCAAGCAGCAAGTAGATGAATCAAATCATAATGACTGAATGCACAGACAGCGGTGAAATCAAAGCAAATTTATGTTCAAAGGTGTTGAAAATTGATTCTGGAATTCTAAAATGTTTGAACAGACAGGAGCTATAAACATAAGGCATTAAGTGCTCTTAAGTGAAAAATATACTGTTAGAAAAAAAAAATTAATTGCTTTTTGTGGCAGTGCTAAGCATGAGTAATAATGTCATGTAACCTAAACCTCTGTTATAAATGTTGCATTAGTTTTAAATGACAAAACCTAGCTCCCATTATAATACTAAAGACAAGACTCCAGTGGAGCAATTAAGTTATCTCATCCTGACATTATTTGCAGAACATTCTACACATGTATATTGCAGTCAGCTATATTAATTTGTATGACTAGCCCATACACCCCCCAAACAAATGTTGCCTAGGACTTTTGTTTGTCAAGTAAGAAAATGCATTTCAGATTTGTTTTTTGTTTGTATTATAAGGTTGTGCTTGTTTAGATTTTTTTTTACTTAAATGCAACCTGTTTAATGACCATTTTCACTTTATGTTAACAAAAACTGACAGTCATTAATAATAATGGTTGATATATATACGGTAGTACTCAAGTAGTACAGTTTTCTATGATTTGTCCATATGGCTCCTGGTCTGGGAAAGTGTACCATGAAGGGTAGGTCCATTTGAAATGTGGTTTTCTTAAAAATAAAGCATTGAAATATCATGTTTTATATTCTATATATTCAGAATTGATGTGAGAGATACATAAGATAGTTGCATGGATGAGTGTTTATTTTGTAATTATGGCACCTCTTTTTGTGACAAGGATACATATAGCCTTTTTCTTTGATTTTCATTGCTATAAATAATCCAACAAACTTACCATATCAAGGTTTTCTTTAAGCGATAATACTATAAAGCAACATTCAATATTCCTTTTTTTCTGCAAACAGTCAGTTTTGTGAAGGAATAATATTTTAAAAATTCAGATTCCTTGTATCTCTTAGTTTCTACATAAATTGGATCCAAAACTTTTATTCTTTTACCAAACAGCGATTTGTGGTGACAACAACTGATAATTTTATTAATATGTTTCCACTTTGTGAAGTTATAGTTTTTTTACCCTATTTTAAATTAAAATGTATCCAGATTATGTTAATAATTTAAATTAATAAAGAAAATATATTCATTGTAATGAAATAATTATAATTTTTATCTTATTTAAAAAAAAGATTGTTTTTGGTAAAATCTTTCAACAGAAACATGTGCTTTTTACAAATTTCAAACTCCTATAACATCAACACTTCTATAGTTTTTATCATTTTTATCAGCATTTGGCCCTGTTTTAGACTTTAACATAAAATAATTAGATTTAATCCACTTTATTTTTTGCACTTCATGTCACAAAATGGTACACTGCCCCAGAGTATGAGCTATATAACTGAATATATGCCACACTGTCAAGATTTTAAATATTCAGAATACCTGATTTCTATAAAAATAACTGAGTATCACAAACCAGAGCTGGTGAAAGCTTTTATTGTCAGATCTTATGTACAGTGATGTAAAAGGATTTTGTAATTTTGAATTTTGTTTTAAATTTCAAATATGAATTCTGGCTGATTTACTGCAAATGTGATTTGTGCGCAGGTGATTACATTGACGAGATACACAGAAAATGGTGGGGCAACTATGATAAACTGGAACAGCATCATGGATACATACAATGGTTAGTCTTGTAAAGTGTAACAAATTAAAACATTTTTCTCTATGATCAGTGGTTGGTCACTTGGTGTTGAAAAGTATAACAATTTAAAAATTTTGTCACAACATCGTAATGATTAGTGCTTAGTCTTCACCACATATATAACACATAAAATAATGTGTCACAGCATTGGATATGATTAGTGCTTAGAACAAAATGTCACAGCATTGGATATGATTAGTGCTTAGTCTTCATAATGTGTCACAGCATTGGATATGATTAGTGCTTAGTCTTCATAATGTGTCACAGCATTGGATATGATTAGTGCTTAGTCTTCATAATGTGTCACAGCATTGGATATGATTAGTGCTTAGTCTTCATAATGTGTCACAGCATTGAATATGATTAGTGCTTAGTCTTTACATATATAACCACATATATAACACATAAAACAGTGTGTCACAGCATTGGATATGATTAGTGCTTAGTCTTTACATATATAACCACATATATAACACATAAAACAATGTGTCACAGCATTGGATATGATTAGTGCTTAGTCTTCATAATGTGTCACAGCATTGGATATGATTAGTGCTTAGTCTTCATAATGTGTCACAGCATTGGATATGATTAGAGCTTAGTTTTCATAATGTGTCACAGCATTGGATATGATTAGTGCTTAGTCTTTACATATATAACCACATATATAACACATAAAACAGTGTGTCACAGCATTGGATATGATTAGTGCTTAGTCTTTACATATATAACCACATATATAACACATAAAACAATGTGTCACAGCATTGGATATGATTAGTGCTTAGTCTTCATAATGTGTCACAGCATTGGATATGATTAGTGGTTAGTCTTTACATATATAACCACATATATAACACATAAAACAATGTGTCACAGCATTGGATATGATTAGTGCTTAGTCTTTACATATATAACCACATATATAAGTTATAACACATAAAACAATGTGTCACAGCATTGGATATGATTAGTGCTTAGTCTTCATAATGTGTCACAGCATTGGATATGATTAGTGGTTAGTTGTGAAAAATGTAACAAATTCAAAATGTGTGTGTTGAAGGTTAACAATTTTTTTAAATTTTCATTTTGCACTTTTGTTTACATTGTTGCCAGAGTACCACCCTCACTCTGACTTCAGGTAGTTGATTCTCCAAGGCAACGACTTATCAGTAACGGCCAATTTTAGCTTATAAACTGAAACTGTGTTCATAATTTTAAATGCATTGTACATTGAAAGGTAAAGTGATCAAGTGTATTAAATAGAAAATTAATTCATTTTTAAAAAGTAATTTTAACATTTATATTTTTTTATCTTTCATGAAATATTCTTCCCTTGTAATAGAATGAACAGACTTCCGGTATACCTTTCTAAATGGTTTCAAAATTAGAATAAGTTTATATTTCTTGCATTGAGCTACATTAAATATTTCTAATGAAGGTTCTATATAGGACACTTTTAAATGATTACAATTTAACTTTTTTATATTGCCCCCAAGTAAATGGATTTTAAATGAGTTAGTTAATTCTAAGTCAAATTGGAGTATGAAATCAAGAAGAAATAGCAATGCTTAGAAATATTAACACTAGTAATGTTGTTAAATAACAGTTACATGTTTTGAACCAGTGTATAGTTGATTAAGTGCTGAACTGCAGTAAACAATTGTAATTCTATAGCTGTTGATTTTTCCAGGTTTTGAGATATATATGATTCTATATATGATTTTCATTTAATTTAATTTTAAGTCCTAAAAGATTAATTTGAATTTTGTGTATTGCTAAAATTTAACTTAATGCTGATTTTATTTAACACTTATACAAAGGAGCCAAATATTGATGATTAGTTAACTTCATCTAAAAATTAATGTGTTTTAAACTCTTTAAGTTTTTGCTAGTTTTAAAACAAAAAGTCTTACTTTGAAGAAACAAACTTGAGAATGGACAAACAATGTATTTATGAATTAAATATTAAATACTTTACAGACTTAGTGAAAATTCATTGGTTCTGAATCCTGAATAGTTTTGTGGAAATTTGCTTGAATGATGTAGAATGGGCTTAACAAAGAAAATTCTGATGCAGGCAGGTCTAGCTATTTGGAAGACATGACTGACCATTGTCCAGAAAGGGAAGAAAATGTCTAATGAAGCTGATTTATCAGAAATAACTCCATGTTATCAAAAAGAATGAGTTCTAATGAATATCACTCTGTAGAAATAGAAAGCAGTTATGATGATGTACATATACATGAAACATTCACTGATTCAGACTCAGTAAGAGCAAAACACACTTAGCTCACTATTTAAGCCTAAGTCAATCACAGCATGTTTTGAGAACACATTAATATGAGCTCTTTTTAAAGTCGATTGGCAAGTAGGTTAAATCTAGGTACCCCACCAATTGATGCTATTTTACTAGGGAAGACTCGTGCATATGATCAATATTGCTAATATTTATCATCTTGCCATTGTCCCCAAATTAACGACTGAAAACTCTTGACAAGAAATGTGTTTCTTAAATTTTATTTTATAATAAAGTTGATAATTTTAGTAAATACTATTTTTTTTATTATAAAAATATTCCTTAAACATGCCACTTCTACAATGATAAATAACATTTCTACAATGATAAATATTGTTCTTACATTAATAAATAATGTGTATTATTGATAAACTGTCATTATGAATTGTAAGAGTTTTAAAATTTAGATTTGTACTTAAAGCCAATTGAGCTGGATACAGCTACATCTCTACAAATAATTAAATTAATTAATTAATTAAAATAAATTGCTACTTGTTAGCTGTGAAGGGTTTTTAAATAGTATGATAGTATGGCTGTAGTTTTGGGACAAGATACATTCTTTTTTAAACCATTTGGTTCACTAGACTACAGTTGTTCAGAGTAGGAATATTTTGCATATATACAGAACAGACTTCTTTGAATCTTCACTATGACATAGTACTTTGTTTCATGAACAAGATCTAAAAGCATTCATTGCAGCAAAAGATTACTAGCACATAGACTAAACAAGTCTCCTGCTAATTTTGTTTCACAACTGATGCTGTACAAGTCAGATCAGAAATCTATATTTATAATTTTATAAAATGTCACATGAACAACCTTTGTGTGCATACAACTAATTTTAATTTTATCAGTAGATAGAGATATTTTGAAAGCCCATTTAATTGAATTCTTTGGATTTTCAAATTTATGATTTTAATATAAACTGGTTTGATGAGGGATTTAAAAGTTCAAGATTTTACTCGTTGTTTCATTTTGAAGAATATGTAATTGTGAAATATATAAAATCTCTCTAGCTCTTGATATAATTCGTATATTTGAGAGATACGACAGGGATTTTATTACAAAAACTATTGGTGTCTTTAAGCATGCAGGAAGTAATGCAGAATGTTAGTTCTAACTTTGTAGAATTTAACTTAATAAAGATTGTGATTGTTATGAAAATACAAGTGAAAGACTTTGCTCATATGTGTTTGCAAAGGTTGTTTCCAATCCGTGAACAAGGTATGAATTGGCACGCCCAGGAGCTTCAGCCACACGAAGCGAAAGTAAGGTTTTTTTGTAAAGGTTAACATATAGATACAGTAATGAAGAGAGTGTTCACCATGTTTTAATTTTTATTTATTGATTTATTATTTGTTTTGTTTTGAAATCTAAGTTAAATTTTTGTTATTGAAAATGTATGAAGAATTAAAAAAAATTCATATAAAATATTTTCAGATTGAATGTCTATTATGCAAAGAATACTTTGTGAGAATTTGATAGTATTTTATTTGAGTTGATGATTATAATTTGGTAATTAATAAGAAACTAATAAATGTTAAATAATAATTATTTGTGCTACTAGTTTTATTTATACATAATTTTTGTTATTAGTACTTTGAGATTATAATTTTTAAATATGCTATTTCAAGACTCCCAGACTATATAAAAAGCTACAATATATGCAAATTGTGTGTGTGCATGTGTGAGAGCATGCATCATATGCTCATAATTCAAAGCATTGAAGCTTTCAGGAATATGAATCCAGTGTAACTGTTTAGCAAAAGAATTAAACAACTTGTGTGTCAGCTTTTTTCCTTGTGCACATCATGCAACAAAGGACAGTAAATTTAGCCATCAAGTGCTTTGCTGATGTGTTTGTATGTGAGATTCAATGTGGAATGAAAACAAACCTGTGAACAATATAGGACAATACAACATAAACACCTCACTCTTTCAAAACAATAGTAGGCAATATACTTTGTTTATGATGATTATGAGTTAACTTTATTGTCCTACGGGTTCTCTTGTATCACTCGTTTCACAAAACATTCAGTCATAAATCATACACTCTGGGTGTAAAGAGATAATTTCTAAATTAATAGTCGATGAAATAAGAAAAAGTAAAGTATAACTGTTACAAATTATCAAAATAGAAAAGCACAGCAACCTTAGCTATGATAAAGCTACAAATAAAGAGTACAAAATTATCAAAGTGTCTAAATAAAGTCCTGGAGCTATTTGGCTCCCCCACAACTCAATATCAAGTAGATGAAAGTTCAAATCCAAACTTACATGCACTTGTAAAATACATGATCATCTCCCTTGTCTGAGGGGGTTTACAAAACAGTAAAAACGATGCACAATAAAAATAAATGTAAAAATAGTATTGTCGAGGACAGAGCCAGAGTTTTGTGACATTTCTGCTTCTCTTTTTCTCTGTGCTTTAAATTAACCAGTAGCGTATCTTTTCTAAAGCACCATTTCAGTCTGTTTTTCTCTATGCTATAACTTAACCTTTAGCTTATTTTCTTTCAGCTTTAATTTAGTCTAACCTGTTCTCTTGCAAGTTCATTTTTAGCAACAGTGCTAATTTAATTTCTTCATTTGTAGGACTAGATTCATCTGTAACTGTTTCTTTCTCAGTGAAAGCAACAAAACTTCACCCACAAATGTTAAGCTAGCACCTGAATTCTCTTATGAAAGTTACTGTATCAGTAGTTATACTCATGCATAATTATAACTTTTTAATCTTGCGAAGGGAAAGTATGCCTTATTACTCTTATAACAGTACAAAATAAACATTCTAACTCTTACACAAGGTTATCAATCTTGAATATGTGACCAGTAATTGCTTTCAACACAAATTCAGTATGGTATATATTGTAATCAATCACTTGATATTATGTGTATCTAGTTTGAGTACATTTAAGGAATAAACAAACACATCTACTTCATAATAATATTAGATTAATATTGATATGGGTCTGTCTCCAAACTTGAGCCACTATACATTTTTTCTCTTAATTTTTTTAATTTTTTTTTTTTACATGTAAGTTACCAAAACACAAAACTGCCTTTATGTTTACTCCTTCAAGAACATAGTTATGCATAAGCTATGCACTATGTGACTTTACTTCAGTTAAACATAGTACAACTCTATGGCTCAGTCTGTTTAAAGGACATGCAACAATAAAAGACTGAAACATTGATCCATCCTAGCAAATCATAGACACAGCTTTCAACAATTTGATCACAGAAACTGCTGTCAATAACAGAAGAGGCATTGCATGATTATCACTAACAACTTCAGAACGAATTAAAAGGCAACAAGAGAAGACGAGTCACAAACAGCCACCAAGAGCAACAGTCAACAGAAAGAAGTTCACACCCATATCATCTAGAAAATTTCTCCATGAACAAAGGTCATCTCTTCACAAACAATACAACTGAGGAAAGAATCATTCTTCTAGTATACAGCAGCAAAAACAGAACAGAATTCAAGTTACAATGAAAACTGACAGAAAACAACAAATACCTAGTACACAAACAAACAATATGAAAACAAATGACAAATCCAACCAGACCAACAAGGAGATTAAAACTAGCAGGAAATTCAGTGCTTCATTTCAAATTCTCAATAGTGCTTGATGGCTGGCTGCAGTTGTGTTCATCAGTCAAGGGTAATTTTTAACAGTTTTTGTTTATATAAAATAATGTCATGGATATTATTAAACAAGAACTGTTAAAAATTACTCTTTTTCTGTATTTAGTTGTGGTTGCTTGTATAGAGTTTATCCTCAGTGTATTGTTTTCTTTGTTGATTGTACAGACTTTATTCCAGTTGTATTTTTTCTGTCATTTGTACAGACTTTATTCCCTTTGTATGTTTTCAGGCAATTATGGCTGATTCAGAAGCAATGGAAAGATTTCTTAAATCTTACAAGATGATGCTACATTTTTATGGCATGGAACTGGTCAGTGAAAAGACAGGAGAAGTGAAGCGGGCTAAAAATTGTCAGGAACGTTTTCGGCACCTCAATCAGTATGTGTTTGAAATTTTTGATTAGAACCGAAATAAAATTAAAATAAAACATCAATCTTTGGTAGCTAAAGGAGTTGGTACTGAAACAAAATAAAGTTGGACAAAATCCCCTAATCTTATTCACACCTACAATCATCATTAATACTGGAATGTTGGTGGTTTGTGATGGATCTACCATTTTCATTTCTTGCAATTTAGGAATGGCTGAGAATTCACTTAAGTGAAAAAAAATATTTAGAGAGAAAATAAGTTGGTTAATTTCACTGATCTCTAGCAATAAACTATAATAAGTTGGTTAATTTCACTGAGCATTAGCAATAAAGATGTAACAAGAAAGATGTAACATGTTGGTCAATTTCACTGAGTTCGGTCAGTAAGGCTGTAACAACTTGGTTAATTTCATGAGCTCTAGCAATAAACTATAATATGTTGGTTAATTTCACTAAGCACTAGGAATAAACTGTAATAAGTTGGTTAATTTCTTTGAGCTATAGCAATAAACAGTAAATAAGATGGTTAATTTCACTGAGTTCTGGCTGTAAACTATAATAATATGGTTAATTTTACTGAGCTCTAGCAATAAACTACAGCTGTAAATGTGTATTTAGTCATAAACTTGGATATATTTATTTGTAAATGTTACATTATAAAATGCCACAATATCAAAATATACATTTTTAACTAACTTCACCAACATCTCAAACTGTAAATGCAGCTTAAATCACAAAATCTCAGGCAGGTTAATCACAGTCATGAAAGAGAGTGAACTGTTTTTAATAATGTGGAGAAAATGTGTTCCACTGTTTCTTTAAAATGTTTAAGTGAATTTCTGAAATATGTGATGCCTATTTTGAAAAATATTTCTAGTCATTTGAATTCTAGTAAGATTTCTTAGTTTTTTCAGCATTTGTACTAATTACAATATTTTAGGTGAAATTTATCCTTTTATGACATGCTTTCCAATTATAAATTATTTTATTGTTTATAGTTGTGTTCTTTTACTGATGAATCTAAAACAACAAAAATCTTAAATTGTCTTCCCACAGTTCCATGCATAACTATCTGCGAATCACCCGCATCCTGAAATGTCTTGGAGAGCTTGGTCTTGAGCACTACAAGGCACCGTTTATTTGCTTTGTGCTGAAAGAGGCAATTGTGCACAAGACACTGGACCGCACGCTTGATAGTTGTTTTAAATATTGGATTGGCACATTACGAAATGATGAGGAGAGAGCAGATATCGACAAGTATATTGATGAACTGTATAATGATCGTTTTCAAGAGGAAGAAAATAGAAAGTCAGGGGTAGAAAACTTCAAGATGGTGGAAATAAAGGAGGGGGTGGGAGAAGAGGAAAGCAAAGGAAAGAATAAGCAAGAAAAAAATAGAAAGAGGCAAAAGGAAAACAGTATGAAGAAAGAAGAGGAAGAAGGTAAGAAGAGTCAAGAGGAAGAAAATAGGAGAGAGGATGAAGAAACTAGAAAGAGGCAGGAGAAAGAAAACAGGAATAAGGAAAAGGAAAATGAGAGAGTGGATGATGAAACTGGAAAGAGGAAGGAGGAAGAAAATAGGAAAAGAGACGTGAAAAACGAGAGTGTGCTTGATGACACTAGAAAGAAGAAAAAGGATGAAAATAGGAAAGGAGAAGAGGAAAATGAAAGAGTGAATAATGAAACTAGAATGAGGCAGGAGGAAGAAAATACTAAAAGAGAAGAGAAAAATGAGAATGTGCTTGGTGACACTAGAAAGGAGGAAGAAAATACTAAAAGAGAAGAGGAAAATGAGAGTGTGCTTGATGACACTAGAAAGAAAGAGGAAGAAAATAAGAAAAGAGAAGAGGAAAATGATGAAACTAGAATGAGTCAGGATGAAGAAAATAATAAAAGTGACGAGGAAAATGAGAGTGTGCTTGATGATGCTAGAAAGAAGGAGGAAGAAAAGATGAAAATGATGAAACTAGAATGAGTCAGGATGAAGAAAATACTAAAAGAGAAGAGGAAAATGAGAGTGTGCTTGATGACACTAGAAAGAAGGAGGAAGAAAATAGGAAAAGAGAAGAGGAAAATGATGAAACTAGAATGAGTCAGGATGAAGAAAATATGATGTGAAGAGGAAAATGAGTGTGCTTGATGATGCTAGAAAGAAGGAGGAAGAAAAGATGAAAATGATGAAACTAGAATGAGGCAGGAGGAAGAAAATAGGAAAAGAGGAGGAAAATGCGAGTGTGAATGATGATGCTAGAAAGAGGTAAGAGAAAGACAGGAATGGGATAAAGGAAGAAGAATGTAGAAATATGACAGAGGAATACGAAAGGGAACTTAGAAAAGACAAAGAAAAATATGAGGCTGTTGACTAGTATTTGTAGTTTAGTAACGTGTTTGTTTTATTTTTATATTCATGTATAATCTTTTTTATGTACTAAATAATAATTAAATTAAAAAGACTTCATTATATTTATTCTTTAGAACAGAACAGGATAATTAGCAATTAAGTGAAAAGTGAAGACTTACAATAACAGCAAACAGTTTTCAGCCATTCCTTTATTTCTTGGAAAAATAAGAATATATCCAGTTTTAAACAAATTAATTTAGATCTGTACAATATTTAAAATTATGTTAAAAGTTAGGATTTGTTTCATAATTCTACTCTAAAACTGATTTTAAAATTTCTGACAAGCAGTGTTTGTTTATAATTTTTTAAAACTTTTGTAAATGATGAGATCCCACATTATTTGAACAATTGGCTGTTTATCTGGGAGAAAAATCTATTTCTAAAACCTCTGGAATAATAATCAGAATATTTTGGCTCCAAATTGTATATATGTTGTTCACTTTCTTGGGCATAATACTAAGTAAATTTTTTAAATGGAAATTCCATTGTGATGATCAGATAGGAAGATTTGTCAGATTACCCAGACTTCCTTGCACTGTAGACTTCCTTTTTTGTAACTGGAGACACCAAGTGAGGTAGACAAGTTGTGTGACTGATTTTACTTGTTTAAGAGTGAATTCAAGTGTGGTAGAAAGTAAGAATAAATACCACTTCCTTATTACATATGAGTGTCAAGCAGTTCAATATGAATTAAAATCCATGAGAATTTGATTAGTTTTTTAACATATCTTGTTTGTGTGCTTTTTAATGTTGGGTGAATTATTATTAAATTCCACTATCTGCAGAAAGAATGGCGTCAGTGATCATTCATTTTTTATAAGTAATATTTATTATCAGTAACATTTTAAAATATAATTTTTTGCTAGTACATTTGAATGTGAAATCTTTTTTTTTTTTTGGATTCATAAGTAGAATTTTTAAAATCTGAATAAATACAAGAAAAAAGCTTTTTATTTTTAATGGTGCTTTTGCACTAAATATTGCAAAATTGTTTCATTATGAGAAAATTATCAAAACGCACCATTGTTGTTTTTTTTCCTTTTGGGCTTGCAACAATTTTAATTTACTAATTTAATATAAGTGACTGCTCTTTTAATACATACTTAGATATTAAATTAGATTTCACACTACAATAGTATTAATATTGACTGACTTCAAATGCATCTCTCTGTTCACTTGAGTGAATGAATAAAACTTACTTTTAAATATTAGCAAATTGATGAAAGTGATTTATTTAAATATTTTAAATAACAACTTTTGAAAAATATTTATCTGATCAATTTTGTTTCCATAAGTAATGTTTTATATGTATTGCTTTTTTGTTTAATTTGTGGAGAATTAGTACTTTATGATGAATTTAATTGTAAGCACTTTGACATGGGAAGTGATTGCTTAATAAATAATGATTTAATTTTATTGTAAAAATGTTCATATTATTAGTCATTGTTGAAAGAGCATCATAAATTCAGCACCATTAAATTTAAATCCTTACATACAAAAGCATACTTGTAAACTATAGATTCTATTCCTGGAATTTCCATTTATTTCCTAAAATAAAAATATATGGAAATATAAAAGAATTACTTTGGAAGAATACTAAATAAAATACCATTTTGTAAATGATTTTTACAACAATTATTTATTTAAAATTAATATTCAATATGACAATTAATCATACAAATATCTTCACAAATTTTATCATAAATATTAGCTGTTGATACAAATTTGGGGAATGTTTGGGACTGTTTCATATGAAAATAATGGTTTTACATGTGGGGTTATTTATTGGGAATTCATTCTTTTAATTTAACAGGAATTTATGATGCAAAATAGTCTGTTATTGATGGGAACATAAAATGTACTTCAGTTTGCAGATTACTGACATTAATATAAGTATCAAATGGAAGGAAGATAAAACAATAAAAGTGACACTTGTACTGTTAAGAATATATACCCAAAATATGATAATATATTTGTTGCATATTTAATGCTGTGGCTTTTTATTATTGCAAGGACAAAAAAGTTTTGTACTCCACTTTGAAAAGAAGCCTGTCTAGTAACTATAGTAACCATTGTAAACATCTAGAACAAATTGTATCGCTAAGAAGGTTAACTACTAATCATATGGAGCAAATTTTATCACTACGATTATGATAACAATTTTCCTAGTGACCTTTTGACCCATCATTCTTTTACTTCCTTTATATTACTATTGAATAAGCTTATAATCATTATTCCCTTTATACTTCATTAAGTTAGAATAGTTATATACAGAGGCAAAAGAAAAAGACATAAATAAATAGGAAAGGCTTTATTACTTTGTTAACCTATTAATGTCAATTTCTATACATTATTTAAATTTTAAAAGTATATAACTTCTTCAGGAAAATATTTTGTTTGGTAGAAGTAACATTCAGTGAATGATAAATGAGGAAAACAAATTAAACAGTATTAGCCAGATGAAGAATTTTGTAATATTCAGTGTAGATTATACTGCTACATGTATATCACTCATACTAGAGTTTTAAATAACTGTTCTCTTGTATTATTAAGCAGGGAGAAATTATTCAGACTTGTAATGAGACTATTGGAAACCTGTTTCAGTTACAGATACTAGCAACTGTAAAGCTTGTATCTTTTGTACATTTCAAGAATACAGTATGGACTCGTTTGATCTCACACTCGAGTTTTTAAAATCAGTTGTAAATAAGATTTATTCTTAAGAAATAAAGATAAACTATTTTGAAAGTGCTCATAGGTTTGAGTGCACATGACCTCCATTTGATAGTTCTCCAATTAGCCAATAGCCACATTTCTCTCTTCCTCCCTCATGAAGACATCATTACAGTAGGTGCTAATTGAAGTTTGTATCCTGCATTCAGATTCTATAATGAATATTTTTTGTTATTTAAAAAATATAAATGTCTGTTCAGCTTTATTTACTGCCACTAGATATTTCACTGATCCTTCATCTTGCATCTGTATGTTGTCCTTCCTGACTCACTCAATCTGGAGCCATTACTGTATGATCAGCAAAGTTTGTGATTACATTACTATATGATTAGCAAAGTTTGTGATCCCATTACTCTATGACTAACAAAGTTTGTGATCACATTACTATATGACTATTAAAGTTTGTAATCAAATTACTATATGGCTAATGAAGTTTGTGATCACATTGCAGTATGACTAGTGAAGTTTGTGATCAAATTACTATATGACTAGCAAAGTTTGTGATCACATTGCAGTATGGCTAGTGAAGTTTGTGGTCTCATTACTGTATGGTTTGTGACTGCATAATTGTAAGGCTAGTGAAGTTTGTGATTATGTTACTGTATGGCTAATGAAGTTTGTGATTGCATTGCTGTATACAGCTTATTGGTGAGTATTTCTCATTGAAGTAGCTGATTCGGTTAATTGGTTCTTTCAGTCCAAAACACGTCAAGTTATATACTCAGTTATAAAATTTGTTTTGTTGTTGACTGTACCAAATGGTCCAGAATGCAGTCAATGCTAGCAATATTTTCCTATAGGCCAGTACAACTGGTACCTTAGTGGTAATATTTGAAGTAAGTAGTGGCAGATATCTGAAGGAAAAAAATTATTTATGCAACATTTTGCATAAAACAACAAATAGCACTGGAGTGTTTAGTGAAATGGTGTTTCTTGTTTAGTTACCACATTCCCCAATTACATCTTTCTTTTTGTCAAATACATTTATAATTGTGACATTTACTAATTCTTACTGATGTTGTACATAGTGTACTAATTCTTACTGTTGTAAACACTCCTGGATGTTTATGGCAGGTGCATGACAAATAAATACAGATCATCTGCACGAAATTGTGTGAGCAGGCATCAGTATATTTATCCCTAGTATCTGTTAATACTAGTGCTAAACTGGTGTAAACAATTTTCAGTATTATTATTATTATTGCATGAAAATTTTCATATATTATCCAGTATGATAAATCTTGTAAAAATTGTATACAAGTATATGCTGTATAGATTATATGCATTTTTCTGTGTGTGTGTGTGTGATTGTTTATTATTTTTATGTTTTCTTCTTGTACTCACTGATGTTAAATTTAGTGCCTGTTTATAGAATACTTCATATATTTACATATAATCATTTTAATACATTTGAAATAATAACACATTATAATAAGAAGAAATGGTACGTTAGCTACCATTATGACCATTCAACTAAGTTGTTCATGTTACAGTAAGCTGATATATTTTTATTATTGTTGATATTAGTTATTGTGTTCTCTTGATAAAGATATGTAGTTTAAAACACACACACATATATATATATATATACTGAAGTATCTTTTTTTGTATTATTGTAAAAATATAAAGAGTTTTCATTGCATTGGGATACATATTCGAGGTGCATTTAAAACGTTTTTTTGTTGTTTGTTTTTCACAATAGTGCAACAAGAGATTATTCTTGTTCTGTTACTGTTTTGTTAGCATGCATTTTGTTGATCTGCAACACACCGGATAAAATATAACTTTTTATTAATTACAAATTTTGTATGTCCTTATATGGCCAGCATTATAAATATTACCAAGCAAGTAAAAGTATAATAAGTATGTACTGATTTATTTCTTGTAGTTTTTGCATGGAGGTTGTGGTCTGTTTGAATGGGAAATATTACTGGTGAAGATTTTATTATCCTATTTGCTGCAGGACTTTTAAGTTTATTTGAATAAGGAGAAAATGATTTGCAGTAAGTTAATTGATCAGAATTTTGCATTGAATTCTTTACTAAACATTGGATAAATGAGTAAGTAACACAAACATCAAAACAATTTAACACCATTTTGTTTTCAGTACTCTGACCGTTTGGGAATTAAAATAAGAATAAAATAAATAAATAATTTTATAGGATGTTAAATTCACACATTATATATTAGGGTTATGGTTCTTGGTTTATTTAGTTAAATGATAAATAAAATGTTTATATAAACGCCAGATTGGTATAACAGTCCTGGGGACAAAAAAAAACAGTCATAATTGCTGCAATTGTGTTTTGTCCATGGAGTTATTTCTCTTGGAATGCTGGTGATAATTATTTCATTGCTGGTGACTGGCTAACTATTGTGAATGTGGTGTTCTTTGTGAATGACAGATGAAAACACAAAGTCTTGGGCTTATCAATATTTGAATTATGACTGATTTTCATAATTAATATTTGTTACTCCTAATCTGTCAACTTATCTAACCATCTCTGTTAGCTGTCCTTGCCTTTTTAATTTTCATGATGTTTTCTTCAGGAACTATATTTTCTTGAGATTTTTTAATCTATATATCATTTCCATATTTATCATATTATACTGCCCTAGACCAACAAAACAAGAATTTTGTTTGTTGATGAGTATTAAAATATCTTTACCCCATCAATCTTGCATTCTAAAAGGTCTTCAACTTTACACTTGCATATAATTGATATTTTTATTTTCTTTCATTGAAAGAAATTGTTTCCTTGTTTTTCTTCATGAAATTTTGCATTTAGCATAATTTATTTATAATTACTAATATTAATCCTGCAAATAAATGTTTAATGTTACTTCTGCTGTTGTATTTAGTTTCCTTTCATATAACTTTAATATAACTTTTCAAGTAAACAGTATATATATCCAATAATTCCTATTAAACTAACAGGAAAATTATTTTCATTTATCATCTGTTCACTTTCTAAAGCTTTTTTTGCAACAAATCCCTTGTATAAAGTGAGAAAATACATGTAGTGTATTTTTGCCTTTGACAGAGGACTGTCTTAGAAATATTTAGTGTGCTCATTTAATTGTACTGTGTAACATGCAATATGCCCATATAATTCTAAAGAGGTCTGTCCTCATAATATTTACTGTCCCCATTTAATTGTACAGTGTAACATTCAATATGCTCATGTAATTCTAAAGAGGTCTGTCCTCATAATATTTACTGTCCCCATTTAATTGTACAGTGTAACATTCAATATGCTCATGTAATTCTAAAGAGGTCTGTCCTCGTAATATTTATTGTCCCCATTTAATTGTACAGTGTCTTTGTAAAATTTACTTCCCCCATTTAATTGTGCAGAAGTCTGTCCTTATGAATATGATGTACTGATGTACTCAGAGGTGAAGAGGGCTATTCTCATTACATATGTGTCCAATTAATTGTGCAGAGGGCTATCCTTACAACACAGTGTACCCAGTTAATTGTGCAGTGGGCTATCCTTATGAGGTAAATGTGTTCTTTTAGTTGTGCAGAGAGCTATTTTTATGACATAAATGTGTCCAATTAATTGTGCAATGGGCTATTCCTTTTGAGATAAATATGTCCAATTATTATGCAGAGGTCTATCCTTGACATAAATGTCCAATTAATTGTGCAGAGGGCTATCTTTATGACATAAATGTATCCAATGAACTGTGCAGAGGGCTATCCCTGTGACATATTAATTGTGCAGAGGGACATCCTTATGACTTAATGTGTTTAATTAATTATGCAGAGGGCTATCCTTAGGACATAAATGTGCCTACTTATATATATATATTGAGGACCTATTAAAGATTTTAATCGGTCAGTACCAAACTTCCAGGAAGGTCACAGAGAGGAGAAAGTACATAATTTTGTGATACCTATTTCCTTTTGGCAGTAAGACTAAGAGTAGTAAAATGTTTTTGAAAATAAACTCCCATAAAATTTATATGAAGTTAAGATATATACTGATTTATTAGTAATTTAAAAAATTATATCTTTAACCAGTCCTAAAATCAGCACTCTCTCTAATTCACAGGGATGGGTAGAATAAAAATTGTATTATCAATATTTTGTGTGAAGCATCATTTACCATTTTGCTAGCTGAACAGGTTTGAGTACCACCTTTTCAGAATGGCTGTCTTCAGTCCAATCTCTCTCTTGTCCCTAAGGCAGTCAGGAATATTGTTTTTTTCTTATACTGAAAGAACAATAGCTGTTTATGTTTTCACTGTTTTCAAGGCCTATTCTAAAATATCCTGGCAGCAGTAGTTATTTTTTAAAAGACCGACTTTAACACTTAGACAATTGAATGTGCCTATCTGTGCATCTTTGCAATTTTATTTTCCATTGTTATTATTTTATTAAAATCAAAACACTTTATAATACTTGACAGAAACAAATGTTTCATTGTTATTATTTTTATTAAATATGATAAACTGACATTTCAGGAATAGACAAATAAATATAATCATTATCAGAATAATTCTATTCATTATAATTATTTTATGTGAATGGCTTATCTAAGCTAAAAATAAAGTAAAATTGTCCTGGTTAAAGCTGTTAGCCAAAATATCAATCATTAACTATAAATTGTTCTGAAATTTGTTGTTACTTTTGGCATTGATGTAGCATAGACTAGTCTTACATAGCTTGTTGATTTCATTTGTTTAAGTTGCTTTGCTGACTAATTAATGCACTCATCTTTTGCTAGAAGGTAATTATGTGTTTAATAATTTGCTTACCTTTGTCAGTCTTTCATGTAATCTGTGTGTTCAAATGCACATATAGATTCTGAGATCTTTTAAATGTTTTAATTATGAAATATGTTTATTTGAAATATTTTTTTTGCCTATTTATAACTGAAATTTATTAATCCAAATTTATGCAGTTAATCATAGCAACTTTTTTTTATATCAAGTATAAAGTTTGGTGTTGATGGGGGTGTAGTGGTGAGTGTTCAAGAAAATATATTTTTCAATGTGTATACAGTAATTAAAAATGTATTAGTAGAATACTAATTATTTGTACATATTATCATGAGATATACACTTAGTTACTCTTCATGGATTGTCTGCATTTGCAATGAATGATTGAAACTAAAGCTTCACTCACTAGGAATGATTGAAACTAAAGCTGCACTCACTAGGAATGATTGAAACTAAAGCTGCACTCACTAGGAATGATTGAAACTAAAGCTTCACTCACTAGGAATGATTGAAACTAAAGCTGCACTCACTAGGAATGATTGAAACTAAAGCTGCACTCACTAGGAATGATTGAAACTAAAGCTTCACTCACTAGGAATGATTGAAACTAAAGCTTCACTCACTAGGAATGATTGAAACTAAAGTTGAATTCACTAAGAATGACTGTAACTAAAGTTGAATTTGCTGTGAATGGCTGTATCTAAATCAGCACTCATTATAAATAGCTGTAACTAAAGCTGCACTCACTATTAATGGCTTAAGTAAAGCTGCACTCACTATTAATGGCTTAAGTAAAGCATCACTCTATGAATGGCTGTAACTAAAGGCACACTCACTATGAATGACTATAACTATAGCTGAACTCACTATGAATGACTAAACAAAAGCTTCACTAAATATGAATGGCGTAACTAAAGCATCACTCACACTGAATGTAATGAAGGCTCTACTCACACAACTTTACACACTAGTTTGATTAGTTTTCTATAAGTATATTGCATTATAAAGTACTAGTAGCAGCATATGTTGATGATTATAGTCTAGTAATGATTTATAGTAGCTCTGGATACACTATTTCATGACCTCTCACCTTTTCAAAGACATACAAAATAATTGATATAGGCGGGCTTTTTATTGCATGAAATTAAAGAAAAAGATAATGAAAAGTGTTTGGGTTTTTTTTTTCCTGTCTGAAGAATAAAAAAAATTGTCTTACTGAACCTTTTGCAAGAAAATTTGAATATCCACATTTCACTTTGTATAATAATAGCCCATATTCACATCATTAATATTTTCTGTTTGTTTTTCTTTTTTAATCTCTAAAGAGTTTAAGCCATTTAAAAAAAAATGAAATAAGGTTTGCTGTAGCCAGGAATGTTTGTTATGTACATCATGGACCAAAAGTGTGCCTTTGCATATTTACAGTATATACATTTTTGGTGTGATAAAGTCAAAGAATTTTAAGAAAAATATAATCTTCGGGAAACAAAACTGTGGTTTTTTTCTTTCTTTCTTTTATATCCCACCAGTGGTAATCTTTTTTATGTTGTGTTGATAAAAGCAACTCCATCACTTTGTACAACAATATTTTGATCACAAATGGACTATTATTATCATTGTCATCATCAACACTAGTACTGTTTCTATACCTACAGCCCACAGATTTAGAGTTGTTTATGATTTGGTTACTCATTATTCATTCAAGTTTAGTTAATACTTTCAGACATGAAAACTTTTAGCTTTATGTTTTTGTTTGGACTCAAGAGTGCAAAATATATGTACATATCTACAATACTTTTAAATAGCAAGACTTTCATGTATGATTGTTTTCACCAATTCATTAACTATATGTAGCTGCTTGTTTGTTGTTTGTTAATTAATTAATTCTGTTGACATCATTTGGTATTTTAACAATTGCTGAAGTCAGTTATTTCCTGATGTTAACAATATCATTATATAGCTGACTTTATCATTTGTTGTACTGTGTCAGAGTTGCATTTTGCTGTTCTTTTCTCTTTCACTTGTACTTATCACATGGAGTAACTGTTTGATTCAGTTTTAATATGAATAACTAAACAAATCTATATAATTATTTTTAATTTGAAATATTAAATTTCACTTTGTAAAATGAAAAATGAATGGTTTTCATTTTCTGAATGAATATACATATATGGAGAAGCTTGACAAATATTAGTGTTTGTGTGTGTGTATGTGAGGAGTTCTTTCATACAAGTGTAACAGATGATTAGTTAGAGTTAACTTATGAAATATTTTCTCAAGATTCTAGAAATCATGTAGACATCAACTATCATTGGAAATTCTACCTCAGACATTAAAATCGTTGTTGACAAGTGGCTGCTTTTTAGGGAGAAAACTGAGGGTGAATCTGTACATTAGCCAAATGGATTTATACAGCCATCAGGATAGATGCTGTTAGAAATTATGTGACCTCATTAACTTTGATCTAATGATAGGACAGTAGAAAATCTAAATTTAGAATTACTATTTCATTATATTTTTAGTTAAAAGTGTATCTTAATTGCTACGTTCATTATAATTTTAGCTAACAATGTCTCTTAATTACAACTTTCTTTATATTTTTACTTTTCGATGTTTCTTAATTTACTACTTTAATTCTAGTTTTAATTAGTAAAGTCGCTGAATTACTACTTTCAGTATATTTTAATTAATAATTTGTTTTTGAATTACTTTCATTATAGTTTAATAGTGTAAAACGCTTCCCGATCCGTGCACCGATTCATGTAGATCGGGGAGCTAACTCTTACTATAGCGTTTAGCCAGTCTACAGTATAGAGTTCGCGCTCAAATTTAGAAAAAAATATTTTAGAATTTTGTGTATGTTAAGAGTTACATTACACACACACACACACACACACACACACACACACACACACACACACACACACACACACACACACACACACACACACACACAAATACACATAAACACAGAAAGAAATATTAACACACATACATGCACTCACACACTTTCAAACTGTAGACTCAAGTAGGTACTTGTCAAAATGATTTTTAATCGATATAAATATGAACCATCATCAATATAGTAGAGTTATTATTTTTCATCTTTAGACATATTACGTATCGCTCAGAGGTCGAATATCCCCTCTGCTTGCGACAGATAAAATAAACAAAAAATAATAAATTATTAAAAACGTAATTACAATGATGGGAAAAATATTAAAAGTTTTAAATTAAAAAAATTACAAATTTTAAACTTAACTCTAACTGTCAAGAACTCAGCTCGGAAAGAAAAATAAAATTTAGCAGCTCACAACAGCCTCCTTAACAAAACCTCAAAGCATCATACTGCTGGACTTCTAAATTATTTTTAAATGAACCATATATCTGTATATACATTTAGAATGTGCCTATCTCTGTGAATGACTTATTTCAATGAAGTGAACATTAGCATATGCAATGTTAAAACGCTGCACTTTTCAGAAAGCAATCCTCAAAGTTCCTCTATCATTTGACAATGTCCACACTATATTGTTTCGATAAGAATTGACTATTCGTTTCCAATTTTGCACACGAACCAGCATATTTTTAATGTCCATCTTTGATCTTCTCTTCGACGTCATTTCATATTCATTGTCCAAGGTCACTATATGCAAACTGTGGGTTCACCCGGGCATTTGCAACAAAAGGCTTCCTCCACGCAGTTAGTGCCTTGACACCAGTTGGCCTCTACGGGCGATAATATGGGTGAGTCTTCCAGATAATCCTCCTCGGAAATCGCCTGATTGTGTGCACTTCGTCTGCAAATAGTAACGTACAGTAACCATAGTAACCATTCCTGTCGATGTCAATAGCTTCTAAATGAAAAGCTGTGGAGTGGAAAAATAATAATATGCGGGAATAAAATAAAATGATCAAGGTGAATGTCGTTGACATTAAAAAAAAAATCATTCGACCATGACTTGTAACAAAGAAGCATTTCTCAGCTCTCTCTATTTAATACATGAATAATATACTAATTATTGTTTGAATGAGGATTATGATAATAACAATAGAAAGAATAACAATAATAATAAGCATAAAAATAATAATAATAATACAAATAACCAGAGGAATAAGAATAGTGGCGACTCTCTTTGTAAGGGCTCACGTCCTCAGTAAATCCTTGGACCTCTCAGAATCCTTGTAGGATTTCGAGACCAAAGTTCTCAATGGACAGATGAGGAGAGTCGTAAGAAGAGTCGACACTACCACCACTACCACCACCACCATCACCACGACGTTTCTGAACATAAATAGGAGCTGCCATCAAAGCCTGGTCAAGTTCTCTCTCTTTACTCCCCACCGTTTTCTTTTGATTGTTCTGTTTCTTGTCTAAGATGATTTGATCCTGACATTCGGAGAAATCCAAGCAAGGCTGAAGTATGGCAGTAGATGTTCAGAGTCCGGCTCCACACAACGCTCGTTCCATATGCTACATTAGCCAGACTTGGAAAGACAATCGGAAGTGGACAGGATGTATCCAAAATTTATAAACTGTCAAAAAGTATATGACTATAACTGTCAATTGTGTGTCTGTGAGTACTGAAACATTGCAAATACGTCCATTACGACCACTGCCAGGGACAGGCATGATAAAATTCTTTGAAATGTACTGAAACTACGAATTAACTGACCAGTGTCAAGGGCGAACATGAAATAATCATTTGAACTGTACTTAAGTATTAAAGTTTATGCTTGTGAAGCTTCTCCGAGTTCTCACTCCTCAGATAGGCCCCTTTGTTATCTTTTCAATAAACTCTCTCCTCAGATAGGCCCCTTTGTTATCTTTTCAATAAACTCTCTCCTCAGATAGGCCACTGTGCTATGTTTTCAAGACAATAAACTATCCCCAAATAGCCCCCCTTTCTATCCTTTCAATACAAACTCTCCTTAACAAGGTCTTTTATGTATTTTTTCAAGACAATAAACTCTCTCATTTACATCCGACCGTGGAAAGAATGGTTTGTCGGACTAAGTTAATGCATTCAGTCAAGAGAATGAGTTGATGAACTAAAATAATGTAAACATCTACGGGGAACAAATTAACGAACTAGATTAATATATAAATCTAAAGAAAACATGCATTAATATCAATTGTTCGATATTGAGTAATGTATTACATCTAAGGGAATACACTGGTGCCCAATTTAATGTATAAACCTAAGGAAGCAGGTTGATGAGCTACCTGTAGATGAAACAGACTGATGAGTTAAGCAATTGCATAAGGTCAAGGCAACGATTTGTTGAGCAAAAAGGATAATAATTATAGGAAGAGCGGTGATCCATTAAGTAAACAAATATGTGCAGACAAGAGAATAAGCCAACACCATAAGCAGAAAAGTTTGCTTTCCTTATGGAAAGGTTCTTCTATGGAAAGAACTCAAGCTGACCCTAATCATATTCATGACTGATACTGATAAAACATTAAAAAAAAATTCTCTTACTTGACCAATGTCCTCATTAGATGACCAGGTCCTCTGTCTGGCGACGTTTCCACAAATCCTGAGAAAAACAAAATGAGCCGAAGAAGGCATCATTCTCACAGTACTTTGTAAAATAGAAATGAGAGACCCGCCACACTATCTTAGATTTATACAAAATTGTGTACTTTGTAAAATAGAAATGAGAGACCCGCCACTCTATCTTAGATTTATACAAAATTGTGTACTTTGTAAAATAGAAATGAGAGACCCGTCACACTATCTTAGATTATACAAAATTGTGTACTTTGTAAAATAGAAATGAGAGACCCGTCACACTATCTTAGATTTATACAAAATTGTGTACTTTGTAAAATAGAAATGAGAGACCCGTCACACTATCTTAGATTTATACAAAATTGTGTATATTGTAAAATAGAAATGAGAGACCCGCCACACTATCTTAGATTTATACAAAATTGTGTATATTGTAAAATAGAAATGAGAGACTCGCCACACTATCTTAGATTTATACAAAATTGTGTATATTGTAAAATAGAAATGAGAGACTCGCCACACTATCTTAGATTTAGACAAAATTGTTTATATTGTAAAATAGAAATGAGAGACTCGCCACACTATCTTAGATTTATACAAAATTGTGTATATTGTAAAATAGAAATGAGAGACTCGCCACACTATCTTAGATTTATACAAAATTGTGTACTTTGTAAAATGTTTTTTTGTGACAAAAGAGCAAGAAATTCAAGTGTGTCTACGGCCATTCGATCAGAAGTTAAAGGTGGGTAGATAGATAAGCAGACTGATGGATGGAGACTCAGGTAAGTAGGTCGGTAGATGGGCAGATGTACGGACGGCAGATAGTTAGATAGGTAAACATATATGTAGGTAGATGGACGGTCGATAGGCAGACTAGTGAACAGATTAGATAAACGGATAGATGGGGGAAGAAAGGAGAAAGAGGTAGGAAGGCAAGCAGGCATTCACACAACTTGAAAAATATTCAGAAAGATAGGTAGATAAATGTTTTAGAATGTATATAGATTACTGGATGTATATACACAATATAGGCCTACACAGAAAGATAATCAGACATGACTGATAGAATGATGTGTGTGTGTGTGTGTGTGTGTGTGTGTGTGTGTGTGTGTGTGTGTGTGTGTGTGTGTGACAAGGAGAGAGTGAATTAGATAGAGAGAGGGATAAAATGTTAGAGAGATGGTAAGAAATCGAAAGAACGAGAGAGAGAGAGAGAGGAGGAGGAGGAGAGAGAGTAAGAAAAAGAGAGAAATAGCTTAAATGAGAGAGATAACAGAGTTCCATCAACCGGTTTTCTCTATTTTACTTTTTAGTTCTATATTTCCTGTTCGTTATCCCTGTTAATTAAATCATTTATAATCAAAAGTTCATAACTGAACATATGAATTAAAGCAGAGTCGATATTTTGAAATGGGGATCGCAGAATTAGAAATGATGTTGTCAAGAATTAGAAAAGGGATTTATGAATTGGAAACGATACAAAAGAAACAAATTCTGACCATTTTAGCACCAACTGTACTGAGAGAAATTAAAATGAGTAAAATTTCTTAAAATATATTTTCTAAGTTCTTTTTTATCTCTTGAAAAAAACAAACTTAACATTCAAAAATACGTTGTTATGAAAAAGCAATTATTACCGCCGTGTTCGTGCATGTCTACCAAAGCCACGAGGACTACACCAACGACAACCAGGCTCTTCAATCGTCTCTCCATCTTGCAAAAACCGTCAGTCAATTCTGCAACGATATCGTAATCAAATAAAAGTCATTGTAATCATCGTGACGTCATTATTGATTACTTCTTCCTTGTGAGGTTATTTTAAGGACCCTGGTTCATCATTAATTACCAAAATTATTAGTTATGAATTTTAGTTTTAATAATCATAACAGTCCCACAGCTTAACTCTTACAGCCATTATACCGAATTCTACCGCTTGAGTTTTATGGGATAATTATCTGTGGTATTATCTCTCCCTCTTAATTAATTAGCACACAGTAAACCAGAAATACGTTAACTCTGAAACGTTTCTCGGGTGACGTAGGTGATTCATCATGATACATTTAATCAAATAGTCGTTTTGCCGTTTTTTTTTAAACGCCGGTCTTCATAATACTCTTTACTGCCTCAAGTCTTTGCCAATCTAACAGCAATATCGCGGATAGATACTTTTAAAAGCATTTAAAAAAGCATTTAAAAAAAAAAAATTTGGTATCACGATTGGATTTGAACTATAACATTTTTATTTTAAAAAATACTTACACTTGTTTGAGAAAAATAATTTCTTTAGGGATTCTTACCCAGCAGATCTGAATCATCTACAAGTCTTAAGTGCATTAGTTTTGTGACGTAATCAGAAGACCGATAGCGATCTCTGTCGCATCAGTGTCATCAGGCGTCGTATGTGTGACGAAATAAATCCCATTAATTTGCCAAACGGTAACCTTGTTTGTCCATATAAATAACTAGAAAATCTATACAAACTGTGGACGCTCTTCCAGAGACTAGTAACATTACCATAGACAATTATATCTAGCATCAACCTGCAACAATAACAACAACTTGTACGTGTTTTGGGTAAAACTCCGATATAGCGTCGGTAATTAATAAAATAAAAATAGACCCAAAACAGCTTTAATAACATAAAAAGACACCCAAAAAGCTGTAGTTAACAGTTTATAAAACCATTCTACTCTAAACTCTTCTGAGACGGTGGCAACCACCGGCAGACTGTAATTGTAAACATACGTAGAAACTTCCGGTTGTCTGCTAAAATATTTTCGGTATGGTAGTGGGTGCCGTCTATCTAAATATGTAATTACCGACTCTATATCGGAGTTTTACCGTGTTTTTAATCATATCGCACACACCAACTTAAAATTGACAGAAGTAATAATTTAATTTTAAAGCGTGAAAACTGTCGAACACCGAAATAAACGATCACCTATATAGCCCATAATAATCTGCTCATTGTATGTCACGTGATGGTATAAAGCGGCTCGAAATGAAATCTAGTCACACCGGGAAAGCCCGGTGTTGAATGCTAGAGACATTTCAGATTGAGTAGTTATCAATAATCAAAGTGAGAATTTCACCTGTGATATAAAAAATCAACTTCCTAGCATCCTTAACTGGATTAGCACCCAGTCTTTTATTTCTCTGCCTGAAATACAGGTGTGTCTGTCATTGGCTTTCGTGGTAATATGCCCAGAATAGCTGCGGAGGGCATGTCAAACCTTATAAATTTTAACCAGGTACACGACTAATTAAGTTTGAAGGAAAAGAAAAAACAGGTAATCCATCTGTTCGAGACATTTAAATTTGTTGTTAGTGTTTTGAGGGGTGGAGTAATTCGTAATAACTGTAGGTATCATACATTGAAAGTAATAATTATTTGTGGACTTGGACTGGAGCTTTTCATACAGTATGTCACAGGTCACATGTCCGGTTATATTTATCGACCCTGCCACCGTATCAGGTTCAAATTATCAATATCAAGTTATTATGTCAACGCTAATACTAACGGCCTGCCCTGCCCTTCAATTCCTAAACCAACTGTTATGTATAAGACATAGTAACAAACTAAACAGCTGACATGCCCGAGTTGGTAAATGTTATCTTTCCCTGGTTATCAGTTACAATTTATAAATATTAATATCTCCTGCTCCGCCCCCAACCAACTCCTTCCGGCCACTCCAACAAATCATCCAAAATGAGGTTAAGATAACAAAATTTAATGTTAACTATAATAATAAAAAGGAGGAACATCAAAACCAAATCTCGATTAAATTCAATTGAAAGAGCATAGATGCACCAACCAGAAGCAGTCACCAAATCAGAAGAAGTCAAAATACTGTGTGACTTCGAGATAAGAACTGATCGGGTGATTCCTGCACAAAGACCAGACATTGTAGTTCTCAATAAGTCCAACAGAACAGAAACAATCATTGATGTCGCTGTTCCAAGTGATAGAAACATAAAAACAAAAGAAAGAGAAAAAATAAAAATGGACAAATACCAAGACCTCAGATTAGAAATTCAGAGATCGTAGAAGCAGAAGTGATACCTATAGTAATAGGAGCCTTGGAAACAGAACATATGAATTGGAAGGCTATCTAAATAAACTCCCTGGAAACCACAGACTCGGGCTTGGATGCAGAGGCGGAATTCCGCGTGCATCTTTTCCCCATTCTTCTTTTTTCCGGAAGCCCGAAGAAAAAGTGTGTTGACTGCTCACGAGCTGGCTGTGGAATGTCGAATGCTTTTTTCTTTTTGTCACGATGGCTTCTAAGGATATAAATTTATTAACTGATAGCGAGTGGAGGGCCGCAAGTCAGGTTGCACATGGATGGCTTAGTAGAAAAAAGAACACAAATAATGCTCCTGGGGGTCGCATAGAGCCCTGTCTCGGGCCGCGGTTTGTGCACCCCTGATGGGGCCTTCCTCCTTACTCTGTTATTCTAGGAGGGTAGTATTGTTCTAAAAAAAAAAATTGTGGAAGATTTATAGAATTAGTTTTCCAATTGCCTGTCATTGTTTACTGTTTACTTACATGTTTTAGTAGTCTTTCAGTGATTGTATGCATTGTTTTTCCTAGGAGTTGTGTTAATATATGTATAGAAAATTATCAAAAAAAGTGAGAGGAAGCTATTTGGTACTTCCTTTAAGTTTGTAGTCCAAATGTGTATATTTTTACATTCATGTAACAAGTACTTGTTGAGTATATATGATAGGGACATGAATGATGAAATAAAATAAGTGATATTTATTTGTTAGAATAAATACATTTTAATTATAACACTTGTTGCAAATCATGGTACAAAATAGCCAGACCCTAGCAAATAATGATGGAGGTGTGATGTGAAGATTCAAAATTGTTTACAATAAATTAGAATTGGTGGTGTCAGGCAAGGTTTCGCTCCCTTCGCTTGTCTCTGGGGTGCAGGTGGGGCCGTCTTGTGTCTTCCGTCATGTCTTATCTCTTGTTGTGCGCTTTTTTATTTTTATTTTTTCTCTTTACGGAGCCACTCCCCTTCTGTTTTTTTTTTTTTAATTAAGGGGTAGGAATTGTGTTCTTGCCTGGGATTTTGTTGACCTTTGTTGTCTGCCTTCGTGTTTTGTGGTAATTGTTTTCCTTAAATATATTCTATTGTGCTTGTGTCGGTTAAAAACGTTCACAGTGCTTTGTGAATTGTTTTTTTCAGCTTTTTGGGGGTGGGAATAGTAGTGTTTGTTCGGTAAAGATCAGCTCTAGATAGTTTATTGTTTGTTTTAGGCTTTTCCTTTCCTGCTTAGTGGTTTGGGCGCTGTTGTCGGCGCTGATGTTATCCCCGGCGTCCGTAGGGTTGTATATAGATGTGTGCTGGTGGCCAGTATAGATGGTCTAGTATCAGTTGGATCATGTCTGCAATGGGGTGGTTGTAATTACCCCACTGCATGTACTGATGCTCACTACGCCATTGTCATTGTTGTCGGTGGTGGCTGTTGTGGTGGCGTTGATGTTGTTGCGGTTCCTGTTGGCGCTGTGGTTGTTGTCGTCTCCTCTTATGCCCAGGTGAAATGCTTTAAATAATATTGTGGGGAGCCAGGTGTTGTCGAATACTTAGAAATGTCCAGAAATATTGCTATGGGGTGTTTTCCAGTCATTCTCTCTATCATTATGTTGTCTATTAGTCTATTGGTCGCGTCAGTCGTAGATCTTTTTAGAATAAATTCGAATTGGTTGATTGACAATTGTTTTATGTGTGTAGTTAGCATTTTGCTCACTATAGTTTCCAGGGTTTTGGCTAGGGTGGGTAGTAGTGATATTGGTCGGTATGAGTTTGTGTCACTTTTGTCTTTGTTTGGTTTTGTTATGGGTACTTCTGTTCCATGTTTCCATTGTTTGGGATATCGACACTTTCTATATTGAGATTTTTTATTATGTTGCCAGTGTCTTAGCATTTGGTAAGGGATTTTTCTCCTCCAGTTGTTGTATTTTCTTTGTGTTTTACTTCTGTTTCTGCGATTGGGTCATTCAAGTGTGTGTGGAGGGTGGTGTGCGGTGGAGGTTGGGAGTTTCTTCTTGCTTGTCAACTTCGCGTTTTAGTTTTTCGAGCTGTATTTGCTTTTTATGGTTTATTTTGCTTGTGTTTATTTCAAATTGTCTTGCTAGTGTGTTTGCCTTCTCTAAGTCAGTGATTGCCGACTGAGAGTGGGTGTATTGGAGTCTTTTTAGTTTTTCTCTGCGTTATTTGGTTTATTTTTTCCAAAGGTTTTTATTTTGGTTTGTTTGTTTGTTTAAGATGTTATATGTTTGTTGCCAGCTATATTTCCTGGTGTTGTTTATTTTTTGTTTATATTCTGTAGTTTGTTTGCTTTATGCCTTTTATAGTTCGTTGTTGTTTGGTTGTTTTTTCATTAGTCTTAATATAGTCTTAGTGTAGTCTTAATGTAGTCTTAATATACTTCTTAGTGTTTTTGAGTTTTTCTAGTTCCTGGCTCCACCATGGTGTGAGTGTGGGTCGTCCTGATTGGGGGGTGGGTGGGTGGGTGTTTTAGGAATGGCTTTGTTTGCTGCTTTCGTTATTGCAGTTTGAGCCCGTTGTGTTTGGGTTCGGGTTTGTTAATTTGTCTTCATCTGTGTTCATTAATTCTGACTGGAACATGAACCAATAAATAATTTATTCTTCTGACATAGCTTTTAAGTAAAGGGGGGACGAAGAATTCCATTCGGCCATCCCTCCCTGTCATACCTATCACCCCCCTACCCGACTACACACATCACCCGATCTAGCAATTCAAACCAAAATACCTAGCATTAGATTCCACCATCCAAACATTGGCAGACAACTACACGGGTGATCACCACCCCATAGAAATAATATGCTACGGACACAAAGAATATTCAAAAATAAGTAAGGATAAAGTGAAACTATTCTAAAACATCTTTACTACTTAAAGTTTGATTCCTACCTTGAGAACTGTGGCCTACGCGTGAAATGCAATATGCTACAGAAAGAGACTCGTAACCTTGACCCAAGAAGACCACAGAAATTGAGTTGAAGGCAATTGTTCAAGCGTGTTAAGCATTTGTTTATATCACGAATGGATTTGAACTAGAACATTTTTTTATTAAAAAAAATAATTACAGTGAATTGTTTGAGAAAAATAATTCTTCAGGGATTCTTACCCAGAAGATCTGAAACATCTACAACTCTAAGCGCGTTTTCTGACGTAATCAGGTGACTAGATCTCTGTTGCATCAGCTCCTTCAGGCGTCATATGTATGACGAAATAAATCGTCGTTAATTTGCCTAACCGTTTAAAAAAAAAAAAGCGTGTATCCAAACTGGCCGCTCTTCAAGAGACTGTAGGAATACATTACCATAGACATACATTACCATAAACAATAGTTTTGTTAGTTATATATCTAGCATCAATCCGCAACAAAATGCTCGCACTTGGACTGTGTTGAATCACGATCTTTCCCACCAACTTAAAATTGACAGAATAATAATTTATTGTTATGCATGAAAACTGTGAACACCGAAATAAACAAAGGCCATAATAATCTGCTCAATGTATGTCACGTGATGATATTAAGCGCCTCGAAATCTAGTCACAACGGGGGGAAAACCCGATGTTGACAATGCCATCATGTATGATAAGCCAGAGACAAAACGTACTTTCAGTTTCGACGGATGTGACCATAAATCTGCAGAGACAGTTCAGATCGAGTAGTTATCAATAATCAAAGTGAAAATTTCACCTGTGATGTAAAAAATTCAACTTCCAAGCAATATCAGTTTTAATGGATTAGCGCCCAGGCTTGTATTTTTCAGCATGAGGTCCGGTAAAATATCAGGTGAGTCGTTGTCCTTTGGCTCTTGTGGAATTATGCCCAGCATATATGCTGAAATGTAACCAGGTACGCGCTAGTTAAGTTCGAAAGGAAAGAAAGGCACGTAATCCGTCCATTCGAAATTTGTTGTGTAGTGTTTTGAGGGGTGGAGTAATTCGTAATTTGGTAGTATACATTGAAAGTAATATTTGTGGATTTTGACTGGAGCTATCCATGTCACGCTACTTAGAGACATCTTTTTATCCCCTTTCAACTTGTCACATTCCGTCACACAGATTCGTATCCTATCCTCCCCTTTATTGTTTAAAGTATGTCACTTGAAGACACAACGCCGCTACCACCACCACCACCCTTTTCGAGTAAATGAAAACAATGACGTGTACGTTAAACAGCTTTTTATGTTGAATTTGTAATAGATGTTTACAGTCCGAGTTAAAAATGATTTTCTGCATTGAATGGAATTAGCAAATTTATTAGCGTTGTGCTCGCGAAGAAGAACGGCCACCCTGAACAAAGACGTGTCAATTTGCTTTAATTTCTAATTGTACTACTCACAAATACATCTAGAACAGGCAATAAAAGTACTGTTTGTAGCTACAAGGAAAACAATAATAGAACATCTTAATTGAACAACAGCAACAACCTTTACTATAAACGATTACTAAGATAGCTATAGAGCCCTATTAAGGGTCTTACTTCAAGTCTTTAATGTAGAAAGCAAAACTACTGTTTTAAATTTGTAGATGGCATGCATTGCCTCATAAATCTCTTATTTGGTTACTGGCAGTGAGGGTCTCATGTTGAATAGGTGGTGAAGAGAGAGAGAGAGAGAGAGAGAGAGAGAGAGAGAGAGAGAGAGAGAGAGAGAGAGAGAGAGAGAGAGAGAGAGAGTGTATGTGTGTTACGTTAACAGTATGCATGTCATAGATATCACTAAGCAATGCTCAGCAGCTACACTAATAATATCAAGAAAATAATCTACTATAAATGTTATATTTTCTGGTGATTTATTATTATTATTATTCAGCCTCTCTCCACGACTTTTGTTTGACTATCGGTTGTGATCCAAGGTCTCAGAATCTTACCAAGAATCTTACCAAGAGGATGTGGGCACTTCCGAAGAGCGCTGCTTTGAGTAGTCTGTCGTTTCCAGGGAGGTTATTCAGATAGCCTTCTAATTCAGATGTTTATAGTCTGTGGTTTCCAGGGAGGTTATTCAGATAGCCTTCTAATTCAGATGTTATGTTCCCCAAGGCTCCTATCACTATAGGTATCATTTCTGCTGTTACACACCACAGTCTCTGAATTTCTAACCCTGAGGTCTTGATATTTTTCTGTTTTTCTTTTTCTTTTGTTTTCATGTTTCTATCATCAATGATCGTTGCTGTTCTGTTGAACTTATTTAGAACTACCATGTCTGGTCTTTGTGCAGGAATCACCCGATCTCTTCTTTTTCTTTCTTCTTCTTCTTCTTCTTATCATTATCCTTAATAATGAACAACCCTATTAATTGCAGGTAATCGAATTATTGCTTATATATTGATTCAAAATGGACACCTCTTTTCCAATTCCACCTGGCGGATCTGGCTGGCACTTTCAGAACTTTATTATAAATACAATCACAGCAAATGAAACGTCCTTTACATAAGTGCTTTACATATTTAAATGCACACGCCTTAAATAATTATCCTTCTGTCACACAACTATGCTACTGACGGAAACTTCTTGTTTAAGGGATAAGGTTTGCTCCGCCTTTAATTACTTAAGTCCCCACCCGTCCTCTACCCCAAACTAACTAATTAATTAATTACGTGCAAGAAGCTGGTTACAAGAAATAACAATATATATTAAATATAAGAAATGAACGAAACGAAGAATTATGGTTAGCTGCAGACGAGCAATTGATTCACTTATTAATTATCTACAGATTGTTCAATGAAAGTCACGATCCTTACAAGGTAAATTCAGTCTTATAGCTACAAGTTTACTAGTTTTATCATAGAAATAAGAATTTGAAAGAGGAAAAAGTACCTAACAGGACAGGTTTGCTCTCTGCTGGCGCGGCATGACGTCACTGGCACATTGACGTTGGTTGTCCGCGTTTATGATGCTGGTTCTGGTACACACAGGTCAAACAAAGTTCTGTCCGAGTCTCTGCTTACAATCCTTTTATAAGTACGATCTTCACCTTAACAGTACAGGAATATGTGACTGTGCATTAATAATCTCTTGTGTAAATTCTGTCCTCTCTCTTCTTACTTTCCCAAATTACATCTCTGCAAAGCAATGCTTTATCCCCATACACACGAGACCAATATAATACATGAATACTGAGACATAACTGAAACATATATTCAGCATCATAACAAGTCATTTAACATACTAAACACTTTACTGCTTTACATCAAAAGGATACATAATGCAATGAATATTTCTAAGCCTAAAATCTCAGTCTATCAGCCAATTAAATCACCAAACGCTTTACCCACAGACCAAAGTACTCTCGTAGCGATGAGCACGAATTTTTACCCAGTAAAGTAATTTTTACCCAGTAAACTTATTGTAAAGTAATATCGTGTTATTTTACAAAGAACAACCCAACACTTATGCATGGTTAATTGCCTTTTAAGTGTGCTACGTTGAACTACACGCTTGCTTGTCTCCAACACTCTTCCCACCACCTTCCACCCTTCGTGCATACCAGCAGGTGGTTGAAAAATCCCAGCCCACCTTTCACCTGACACTTCTCGTCGGCCACTTACTGATCTCATCTGTACCATGATGGATGCAAGCAAGAGTAGGGTCCTTGCCTATCGTTTAGTTCTTACTCGGCACCTTACAGCACCGTACCGGTTTCTATAGATGCCATTCTCACCTTTCTGATTCTGGTGTGATCTCCTAGCACCGTTATTTAGACTAGTCTATCTATAAGGCTCAGATCGCTGTTGTGTCCTTTCCTATGATCAACGTGAACATCACGTTGTAGGAACCAGTCAGTATCCGGAGTCATGGTCTACAAACAGCGTGTGACTACGACTAAAAACATTTCAAACGATCATATTTACAGCTAGGTTGTTGCAATATGCCTTAAAGTAAAAATGATCAAAATAATAATAATTCATAAATAATTAAATATGGACAGCAATCACTCCGTCACTCCCGATCTTTCCTTGTTTTAGACTTTTCATGCAAAATCTACATAATGACCCCATTATCACTGTCTTTTTATACAAAATATACACAATGACCCCATTATCAATGTCTTTTTATACAAAATATACACAATGACCCCATTATCACTGTCTTTTTATACAAAATATATACAGTGACCCCATTATCACTGTCTTTTTTATACAAAATATATACAGTGATCCCATTATCACTGTACCACACCATGACATAATTACCGATGAAGATTCTGAGTGGGAAAGTAATTGTGGTTGCGATGTAAAGTTCTTCCTTTCGAAGATCGTCAAATGTGTATGCCAGAATAATATTCTCAGATAACATGACCAACATAACAGAAACAGTAGTACACACACACACACAGACACACACACACACACACACATACACACACACACACACTGCTAAATAGATTAATGTTACTTTAATACTTCATTCTACATTATGCTAAATGGCTGCAGTAATTTGCATTTTTTAACCATGAGGTCAGATAGATACTCTCTTTTAAGGATGTGGTAGTTGGGTTGCTTAAATTGCATTGTATCAGCCTATTTCTTTCACTATCTCAAAGGCAAATGCTATTGAAAGGTTTACTTTTAAAATATTTTTGTATTCTTTTAATTTTGATAGGCCAAGTTATGTCTTGAAAGACGTGGCGACAGGCTTATTCTCACTTCCTTGATAGCAGACCATGTCAAAAGTATTCAAGAAATTATTTAGAAAAAAGGACGACAAACCTAAAAGAAAATCTGCAAATAAGTCTTCCAGTGTATCAAAGCCGGAGGTGCACAAGACTGGTCAGAAACAAAATAGTGGCCTACAATATCCTGCAAGCAAGCAACGTGGTTCACCATCAAATCGGCCATTTGAGGGACAACCTGGGGATGCAGCCAAAAATTACCATGAAGAGTCGCATCAAGGACAAGCTAGGGGTGTGGCCAAAGATTACCATGAAGAGTCGCATCAAGGACAAGCTAGGGGTGTGGCCAAAGATTACCATGAAGAGTCGCATCAAGGACAAGCTAGGGGTGCGCCCAAAGATTACCATGAAAAGTTGCAGCAGGGACAAGCTAGGGGTGCGCCCAAAGATTACCATGAAAAGTTGCAGCAGGGACAAGCTAGGGGTGCGCCCAAAGATTACCATGAAAAGTTGCAGCAGGGACAAGCTAGGGGTGCGCCCAAAAATTACCATGAAAAGTTGCAGCAGGGACAAGCTAGGGGTGCGCCCAAAGATTACCATGAAAAGTTGCAGCAGGGACAAGCTAGGGGTACGCCCAAAGATTACCATGAAAAGTTGCAGCAGGGACACACTAAGGGTGCAACCAAACCCTGTCATGAAGAGTTGTATCAGGGACAAAATAGGGGTGCAACCCCTCAATATAGTACATCAGCAAAGTCGGTGGTTTTGAATAAGAAGCCGATTGGCAAAACTGTTTCGCAGCAAACTCCTGCCAAACAACAAAAGGTTGGTGTGGATAGTTTGCTGCCGCTTCCAACAAAAAAACTAGATGTACCATTATTGCAAGAGTCACGGTCTTCTAACAGTGAGAAGGGGGACAAAAAGAGTTTGCAGCAATTAATTGTAGACCTGCATCACCGTGAACCATTAGGTCAGAAGTTAGAAAAGAATAACTCACAATATGCTTCGGCTGTTCAGCAACCGCGAGCAGCAGTTCATCAGGAACCGTCACAGAATTTTGAGAGAGAAAAGCTGCACTTCACGCCTGATAACGTCTCTGCAGAACAGGCACGTAACATAACTAATTCTTCATTGTGCAGCGTGAGTGAGTTGATATAACATAATTACTACATCATTATGCAGTGTGTGTGAGTTGATATAATGTAATTACTACTTCATTGTGTAAGTTGATATAACGTAATTACTACGTCATTGTGCAGTGTGTGTGAGTTGATATAACGTAATTACTACTTCATTGTGCAGTGTGTGTGTGTTGATATAACGTAATTACTACGTCATTGTGCAGTGTGTGTGAGTTGATATAACGTAATTACTACTTCATTGTGTGAGTTGATATAACGTAATTACTACTTCATTGTGCAGTTTGTATGAGTTGATATGACATAATTACTAATTAATTGTGCAACGTGAATAGGAGGTGACGTAATTAATTAATTCTTCATTGTGCTTCCTAAGTGACCGAAGGTAATCGCGATTTCTAGGTTGATGAAAAATTTCGGCTTAAACATATGAAAATACTTAGCTCATTAATTAGTTGTTTTTTTTTCGAAGGCAGCATCCAGTTATTCTCGCTTTCCAAGAAGTATATTTTGTCTTCATAGAGCAGTTTTAATCTCGGCTCTCTCTCCCCCCCCCCCCCCAAACAGAAGAACAATCTACGATTTTTGGAAGATTAACTGTCATAAAATTTTCAACATTGCCTTATACAGAGTTTAACTGAGGACATATTAGGTTCTAGTTATATTAAACATATTTGGCGCTGATTGCAATAATATATATATAAGAGAGAGAGAGAGAGAGAGAGAGAGAGAGAGAGAGAGAGAGAGAGAGAGAGAGAGAGAGAGTCAAAAATATTCCATCGTCATTTTTTATTATAAATTGTAATTAACGATATTAATACTAGTCTTATATTTTCATAGTATAACACATTTTGCATTTCTTATATGTATGAAAGTTGTGATTATTTTGTATAAGGACTAATAAATAGGATTTCTGTTCAGTTAAATGTATTGTCCTTGTTGGTTTTGTGTGTCGTGACCTGGGAAGGGAATGATTGTATGCTGTGTAAAACATGGTGATGTTATGAGTTCTGGGCTCAGTCGGTCAGTGGCACACGACCTGTACTTCTATTGACTGGCACCAGCTATAGATTCCCCTAATCTTCCTAGCTTGATTTCCAAGTGAGTTTTGTTTGGCAAGTTATTTATTAACCACCCTTCATGTAATCGTCGCCTGAAGCGCGAACATGTCGTTACGTCATTTCTCACTTGCGTCATAAATCGTCAGGGCCAAGTAATTATCAACATCCGGCAAAGGCGACGTCAAACCACAACGCTCTACAGTTCATTTAAGTGTTTACAATTCGTTAATTGACGTCAAAAACAGGAAATTATTTCTGTTAAAATAGTCCTGTTTTGGCTGTGTCTTAGTCACACGTCACACTTTTACCTGGATGCTGATCTGCCTGTGCAAAGTTGCGGTCAGTAAAGATTTTGCTTCACGACCAGACAAATCGAATTTCCCCCACTTTCTCTTCATTTTGCTTATTTTGGACTCTGAATTCCATAGTGGCTGAATAAAATTCCAGGATTCACGTATGTGGACACAGTGCTCTGCATTACAACATGTCTAAAGTTAGTTTTTGTCATGCTTGTTTGATTTAGAGTAGAATTCATCAACTGTGTAGTGGATGTCTGTCTAAGGTCGCTCTTAAATAGCATTCGTAGCATAACTGAGTTATGACTGGATGCTAGTAGTTTTTCTTCTCCCTGCAGGAATTGAGTTTTTGTTGTTACTGTGGCAACGTGACTTAGGCATGGCGTAGGTATTTGTGGCATCTCTGGGCACTCTACACTCGTTATGATTTTTATTATTAATTATAACACATAACTAATTAATAGTGATCGAGAACCTTAATTTACAGTTATTAATAATTCTCTCACAAGACCAACATGTCTGTCACTTGGCGGATTACATTGGTGTCGTAAAACTCTACTCATTACACAATAACATGATAGACATATTACTGTTGCATAATTTTTTTTTCAGGTGGTAACTTCTTAATAAAGGAGTAATAAAAATCCGTCCTTCATTTATATTTAACGAGCCCCCATCCACCCACTAATACTACAACATAAAGTTTTAATATATATGCAAGAAATTTAATAAATTTAACAATAAATTTATTGAATCAACAATCAAATATACAACATATGAATATAATCAAAAGAGCATTGAAATTCACAACAATGTTCAATTAATGCTAGACAATCGTTAAGTTTATCCTAGCAAAGACATCAGCAGTCAAATCAATACACACATACACACACACACACAAACACACACACATTTATAATCCAGTTCTTAGATATAATTCATCATACAAATAATAGAAGATTTTCAGAGATAATTATGGTCAATGTACATAACCTTTTCAATGATGCCACCTGCCACCAGCATGTGTTGACAATCATATGGTTTGCAACAAGTCTCTTTCTTTTTTATTAGATGACGGCCCAACATACCCTTTCCATGCATGTTACACAATTGTTCCAGAATCTTCGATGCACTAGCAAGCACATCAGGAGGAATGTCTCCAGATGTTTGTGTGTGCTAGCACACCACGAGGAATGATTAAGAACATTCATGAATTTTTGAGACCAAACTCAAGCCTCAATTTTCACAGTATTGGCTCTCAAATGAAATTCTCAGAAATCAACTTACAGCAACACGTTTACTGATAAGTTTGATGACAACACTGGATACACACCAACGTGATCCAATAGAATACAGTAGTCACTGTAGTCTGAAGCAGATGCAAGGTTACAAAACAAAAAAGTGTGCTCTTTTTTCAAAAGTCAAATTAAGGCAGTGCTAAATTTCAGGCATACTTCATCTCTAAACTCCTTTCTCTCTGACACATATTCTCAACTTATAAATCTTGTAATGATATCCACTCACCTGATACAAATGCAGCATGAAATATAGCATCGATTGAAATTCACAAGTATAACGTACAACATAATGAAATTAGTGAGCATAGAAATAATATTTCAGTTATATAAACATTCACCAATTTAAATTATATATCAATAGTATACATGTACAACCATTTCCAAGTACATTATATATCAATAGCATACATGTACAACCATTTCCAAGTACATTATATATCAATAGTATACATGTACAACCATTTCCAAGTACATTATATATCAATAGCATACATGTACAACCATTTCAATAGTATAAATGTACAAACATTTCCAAGTGCATTCTTTCTTTATCAGTAAGTTAACATACAAGATGATGATCGCTTTTATGACCAGACTCGAGTTATGTCAAAACCAAAGAGATTAGAATATAGAACTTTCATCAACTTTCGGTCTATTCCCATGAGATGTAATTGTTATGAACGAGTGTGAGACTATTAGTCAGAAGACTACTCATCCATTTGGAACTGGTTTGGATGGCATCAGCAAGCTCTAGCACATTCTTTACCTCAGGTGTTATTTTAACTCTGGTACTTAGCAAAATATCATCATGCGTGCTACCAGAAGGTCATGTTACGTTGACATTTAATAAATTATATAACAATTACTTTTAGCAATAGGGACAGACACATTTACTCTGCCACAGTATCATTTCTATTCGGACTCCCAGTCAGAATTGCATCTGGTGTTTCAGTAGCTGAGAGTTTAAGCTTAGTGTAGAAATTCCTCAATAGTATAGTGAAATTTTAGGAATGGTTTGTTCAGAATTGCTTTGGTAACACATTTTTTACTACTGTATGCTGGTTCTTAGTACCGCTGTATTACGAAATCGAGAGTGGCACTTATAGTCTTATTTGTCCAATCAGTGTAACTTTTACTTAATAGTTGATGTGGAGTTTAATAAGATGTTCTGTAATCTGTGTGTATAAGGAAGTGGAAGCCTTGGTATTGTATATCAGGCTGATGTAATACGTTGTTTTCTAAATCTAAGTAAACGTGAGAATATTATCAAATGAAACCTTCATATTGCCTTGTTTGTATTGTTCTGTGATTCTAGCACTTCATAGAAATAAATGATTGATTTTGCATGGTGATTTTATAATTTAGTGTTGTAAATCATAACCCAAAATACCTAAGTTGGCTGACATTTTATAATTTTTTTCATGTTTGTCAGACTTTACCTCATCACAAAACAAAATGATATTTATCTATTTGGAAAACAGACCGTTAGACGTGTGTATTTGATAATATGATGTTTAATCAATCCACTTTTAAAAATCTTTCACTTTTTATTTTCTTTCTTAAATTTATTGATATTATCAACTTACTTGTTATCTGAGAATTTGTAGTGTTAATTGTAACTGTTGTTATTATCAGTGCATTGTCTTTACCAAGTGACGAAGCCGGGACCTTGTTAAGGGGGTGGGGTATAGTTCAGTTATATTGAATTGAATTGATTTATTTCCTCTTGTGGATTTTAAATATGTAGCTTGAGTGTGTAGCGGGGAGTAAGTTGAAATATAAATATATACATTTTTACTTATATTTAATAGTTATTTTACTTCAGGCAACTTAGGGCTCATAATATATAAATTATTGTTGCAGTACATAACCTAGAATAATAGGAGATGCGTAGAAGTTGATTGACATTTTATTATATATATATACACACACACATCTGTACATACTAATTTATGACATGACAATATAATTTACATATTGAATGCATGTTTAAATTATACATTTTAATTTTTTCCTTCAGGTTGACACTGGTAGCATGATGAACCTGAAATTTTATCAAGCGAAAATTCCTTGCCAGCCACGTGGTAAGATTGTCTTGTGATAATTAACTTATGAGTGAAATCAGTTAATGGGGGTGTGAGGTGTGGGGTGGGGTGGGGTGGCGCTTCTAGCACCAATATACTGACAAGAAATAATTTCACGTTGTTTTCAGTGAAATTAAAAGAGGCAAGAAATATTTTAAAATAACTGAAAATATTATGACGAGCATAACCTGTTGATCCTTGTTACATGTTCCCCAAACTGCTACAGTATAATTCCATTTATGTGTGGGGATAACCTGTATTAATTATTTTAATCTCTGAGTTCATTTATAAAAAGTATATATATATGTAACTCGGAAGGGTGGGAGTGGGGATATGACGGAATTTGTTGATAAAGAAATAGAAGTTGTTCTTTGGGATAAATTGAATAGCTGGTCGATGTTTGCTGAATAACTTGAGTAAGTTGTTCCATAATGTGAATCAGGTAGATATTGTTTTACCGTTGACTCTGAACAGGATTTTCTTGTTAGTGACAATTTTCATTAAATTATGCAAAGTTATTGAGTTAGTTTTGAAAGTAAATGCTAAGTTTAAATCTGTAGCTGAAAGTTAATTCTGTCTGATGAAGAAAGAGCAGTCGAAATTTTTGTATGATAAGGTTCCAACATCGAGTTAATAATGGTTTGACCTCTTATGCTTTGTGCAGCGTGAACTTACAAGAGAGCTAAGTTCTAAGAAAGTTATTTTCTAACACTTAATTAATGGCCGTAGCTGAATAACATTTATGTGAGACCCGATGTGGAGATTTTATGGCGCCACTTAGCACCAGATTTGATGGAGACTTTTTCGAGCACTTGTCAGTGATGATTGCTGAGTCTTAGTCTGAGAGGTAGCCTTCGGTAAACAGTAGAAGTGTACCGTCTGGCTGTAAACACCAAGGGAAGCAATCCTCCTTTACTTTAACCAAAGCCGAAGTTGATTCAGGTTATATTAATTAAAATATTTGCTCTGTTCGGCTAACAATTACTCTTTTTCCTAAGTGTCACGTGCCCTATGAATGGCGGAGTGGACGTGTTAAAAGGACACATACAATCAGTTCCTGTTGGAAGTCACTTTTGATGGCTGCGACATAACTGTCCTCAATTAATAATAACCTTCATTAATTGAAATGTATGATCTGATTAAAGAAAATTGAGTTAATTGAAAGAACCATTTTTTAATCTCTATAAAAATTTAGAAATATTATTTGCATTTTAAAAATATAACTTTACTGTCAAATTTATGACATAATTTGCAATTGATTTTAATATTTTGTTAATCTTTCTACATTCAAAATATTGTATTAACTGCTAGCCACAATGTTTTTGATTGGAGAGTTCATATAAATGCAAGGTTAATTAAGTCATGACAATAATAGAAAGATAACCCAAAGCATAGCATAGTTAATTGTAACCCCCCATGTATTCTTTGCCCTATAGGTATCTATATTGATGAAATTCATTGCAAACACACACACAGTATAATTAAATTGTGATATTTCATGTATTCTTTGCCCTGTAGGTATCTATATTGATGAAATTCATTGCAAACACACACACAGTATAATTAAATTGTGATATTTCATGTATTCTTTGTCCTATAGGTATCTATATTGATGAAATTCATTGCAAACACACAAACACACACAGTATAATTAAATTGTGATATTTCATATATTCTTTGCCCTATAGGTATCAAAATTGACGACATTCACAAATGGAAGGGTAACTACGAACGTTTAGAAAAGGACCACAGATACATTCAATGGTTTGCATAATTTTAATTTTAATTTTACTTTATATTATATGTCAACATAATAATATTTCTCACTTAATTTGTATCTGTAACCTATTCAATTTAACTTTTTAAATAAGAAAGCTGTATGTCCAGAATTAACATCCACACTATGAACAACACAAGACAACACATTTTAATTGAAAGTATTTTAATATCGTCGGATTTAAATTAATCTTATGATAATAATAATTTTCATTATTTAAGAATGCATTCAGAATTTAAAAATAAAAACGTGCCTTGCAATCCAAATTTCATAAGTAAGTCTTTTTTTGTTTTCAGCATTAACAATAAATTCGATGGTTTAACTTTTGAAACATTTTCTCAAACATCCATTGATTTCTGAACGGAAAAAGTGATCGAGAGTTACACACCTTTAGGAATTATGTACCTTAGAAAGTTCTATGGGGAAGAAATGCACAAACATCCTTTGATTTCTGAACGGAAAATAGTGATCGAGAGTTACATACCTTTAGGAATTATGTACCTTAGAAAGTTCTATGGGGAAGAAATGCACAAACAGCCTTTAGATTTCCCCACCCCCTACTACTAAGAAAAGTAAATAAATAAACGTCGTCATCACTGAAGAAATATTACGATAAATAGTGCGTTAATACTGTTGGCACAATTTATCGAACATTAACCTATAAAATATCAGATACAGCTTAGAACTCTTTCATCTTGAGAATATGCGAAATTTATGGAAAACGTGTGTGCATGAATGACGACAGTAAAAGTTAACAGGTTAATAATTCATTCGCATTTCTGCCATACATCAGTAATAGTCCTCGATAAACTGCAATAACAGTTACTGCTCGTTTGAAATTGAAAGGTTTCGTTATTCTGTAACAACTTGTTCTTTTGGAGACTTCAGCTTAAAAGGCAAATTTCGAAAAAGAGGCAAACTAGGCAAACTAGTGTAAGAATCGTTAATGAAAAAGTAAGTCGGCAGCAGTTATCATAAAGCAAATACACTTTCAAAAGTTCGTTTGCTATTGTAACGTATTCGTTTATCGTAGACAGTACCTCATGTAGACAGTACTTCATGTAGACAGTACCTCATTTGCTATTGTAATAGATTTGTTTATCGTAGACAGTACCTCATTTGCTGTTATAATAGATTTGTTTATCGTAGACAGTACCTCATTTAGATAGTACCTCATTTGCTATTGTAATAGATTTGTTTATCGTAGACAGTACCTCATGTAGACAGTACCTCATTTGCTATTGTAATAGATTTGTTTATCGTAGACAGTACCTCATGTAGACAGTACCTCATTTGCTATTGTAATAGATTTGTTTATCGTAGACAGTACCTCATGTAGACAGTACCTCATTTGCTATTGTAATAGATTTGTTTATCGTAGACAGTACCTCATGTAGACAGTACCTCATTTGCTATTGTAATAGATTTGTTTATCGTAGACAGTACCTCATGTAGACAGTACCTCATTTGCTATTGTAATAGATTTGTTTATCGTAGACAGTACCTCATTTGCTATTGTAATAGATTTGTTTATCGTAGACAGTACCTCATGTAGACAGTACCTCATTTGCTATTGTAATAGATTTATTTATCGTAGACAGTACCTCATTTGCTATTGTAATAGATTTGTTTAGCGTAGACAGTACCTCATTTGCTATTGTAATAGATTTGTTTAGCGTAGACAGTACCTCATGTAGACAGTACCTCATTTGCTATTGTAATAGATTTGTTTAGCGTAGACAGTACCTCATTTGCTATTGTAATAGATTTGTTTAGCGTAGACAGTACCTCATTTGCTATTGTAATAGATTGGTTTATCGTAGACAGCACTTTTAGATTAGAGAACAATAATGTAGTCAACACTAATGTGCCTTCCAGTAGATATACTAAATCTCAAGTGTTTTCATTGGATCACGTTTGTGTTAATCTTTTTGGAAAATTAGTTTGAGAGAATATTCTTAATTATGTATATATAATATTTGTCTTATTTTATCACTCACCTATCTGTACTATCAGTCAGGATCCCCCAAATATCCCTTTTCGCCTGCATTAAGGAGGAGACGCTAAGTACCGCCCATAAAATAGGGCTATGTTGAGGAAAATTGCACTGTAATGCAGGTTATCAAGAAGTGATAGTTTGCAGAAAATATTCATTTGTATTGCTTACTAATAAATAATTTTTTCAGGATTTAATAAAACCTCATGAATCAAAACTATGAAAAATTGTTTGTTTCTATTCTTGATGTCATTGTTATTACAATCATTTCTTGTAGAACAGTGGTTGTCACCTACAAATTAATGAATACTCTAGGACAACAGATCTAATTGAGGTCAACACTTCTGGTACCTACAGGAGGAGCCCCAAGTAAATAATTCCACACTAAATACAAACATTACAAAATGAAATTTACATAAAGTGAAGATCATAAGAATGACAGAAAAATGAACTAAAAATTAATGTCATTTATGTAAAAGAAATAATAAGAAAATAGAAACAATCAAATCTCAATTCACATTTACAATTTTTAATTTCTAACCTAGCTATCTTAGTGAGATTTAGCCTGGATAAAGTTCGTCTTCCTTTCTCTTGTTTTCTCCCCAAAGAAAGTTTATATATCTTCTATAGTTTTTCTCTTCAGTCTTCCTCTTTTCACTCACTAGTTTCTTATAAGAGTTCATGGTAAATGCAGTACACACACTGGGTATTAATGTTTATGGAACACTTATCTTTTTGTATTGGCTGGCAACCTTCCTTCACAACGTCACGCAACTTACATCATGAATTGTCTGCTCTTTGCCATGAACTCTATCACCGCCCAGCTAAGAGATGCTTAAACTTTAGTCCAGATCACAGAAGAAGAAGGATGACAACAACAATTCCAAACCAAATGGAATTGAACTGAACCCTGTAAATAAGAACACAGTGATAAGTTTTTGCTACAATTAAATTGATAGTAGTTTGTGTCAAGGCCAAATCCCTCTCTGATTACAAAGTCCACTAAACTGAATAAAAGTATAGATTAAAATATACTTAACACTACTTAACATCTTGTATATATACACACAAGTTCTTACTGTGTACTTTTCATACAGTAGCAGATACAATCTTTCATTTCTGCAAAAACAAAAACAGTTAGAAAAGTACTGTTTGAAGATTCCTGAATTTTCACAAAAATCATTCACTCTTTTAAAAAAAACTCTTGTAAGATTTCAACCACACAGACTTTTTTATCTTTTACTCCAGATTGGACTATTACTCCTTCCTTCCTTAGCACTTGGTAGTTCTGAGACAAGTACTGAATTATTTTTCCCCCATCACTCAAAGTTATTACTTCTGTCACGTGATGTTTACAGCACACCTTGACCCATAGGTCAAGGTATTTTTCCATGCCTACTCATTCATGGATGGAAACATGCTATGGTTAATCCCACCTGAGGCTGGGCACTCTAGTTTTTACTTTTGTTTTTCCATTGATGCTTCAAACATTTTGCTTACTACTATGTCAAGGTAAGATTTTAGAAGTTAAATAATATATTTTAGTTAACTTCCATTTTGCCCTACACTGTATTTTAGCTGAAAAAATCTGGTCTGCCTCTCTTTGTAGCTTGGGAGGTTTGGCTAAACATGTATGCATCACGTTTACTTCTATGCTAGCATATCTCATATTGTTTAAATCAATCTATTTTATTATTTTAATATTTATTTAAATCTATTTTATTATTTTAATATTTATTTAAATGAGACCAGGCAAAATTAATGCCCTAGTCTGAGGAGAGACTGATAAACACTCAAACACATACAAATGCATGCACACATGCATGTACCTATACACAAGCACATGCATATATATATATATATACACACACACACACACACATTTGTTAACCAACACCTTTAAAATATTTAGTTATGTACATTTTCCTATAAAGGATCCATAAAGGATTTTTTAAAATACAAATGAATCAACACTTATTGGAAAGATCTAGTTGAATTGATTTGTTAAGTTATAATTATTTGGGTGGAAATCGGTAAAAAGACATTAAAAAGATAGTGTAACATTTTAAATGCTTACTGTGTTGAGAAAATTGAAAAGTTTTGAATTTACGTAATTATCCATGTGCTTTTTTCCCCCTCGTATCTTTGAAGGCTTTTTCCCATTCCTGAAAGTCATGGAAGGAATCCGGAGGCATTTCAACTTACTCCACATGAAGCAGAGGTAGGAGTGGTCTAATCAGGCATTGCAATGAATATCCCTTGTTTATTTCTATTAAACAGTTCTGTTATTGTTCTTTTAATTTCATAAAGAAGTTATTATTTGGTATCAAGTGCTCTTACACTCATAAGATTTTTGTTTTGCTGAAAATTTTACTATTCATTGTTATCAAATGCACTTGTGTCTGTATCACTCAGATGTTTTCTTCCTGAAGAAGTTGATACTGAGTAGCATCGACTGGTCTTGAGGTCTATTTAACTAGGAAGTTAATTTCTTCCTAAAGAAGTTGATATTGAGTGTCATCAAGTAGGGGTTGAGGTCTGTGTAACAGACATTTTTCATTCTTTCCTGAACAAGTTATTCTTAAGGGTGATTATTGTGGGCTTGGGGAATAATTGAATAATCGTTCTCGATATACATAAGTCTTCTAGAATTCACAAGTTTTCATTCTGCCTGGTCTATGTCTAAAATATAAACATACACCGAGGTTGGTTGTACTAACAACAGGCCAGAAGTGAAAGAAACTGAAAGCGAAATGCAGGGGGAGAAAAAGATAAAAGTACTAGCTATAATTCGTCACATCGGTACTGTGAGTAAAGGAGACATTCGATGACTGGATATTGCTCACCAAAGCTCACGCTCGTCAAGCCTCAAGAAAAAATTTTAATATTCAAAAGCTTTCTGGCACTCATTGACTATCTTCAAATTCAGCTTGAGAAAATACAGCGAGCTAAGTCCATAAGAGAAGTGAAAAGAAAAATACAGCAAGCAAAGTGCTTAAGAGAAGTGAAAAGAAAAACACAGCGAGCCAAGTGCTTAAAGAGAAGTGAAAAGAAAAACACAGCGAGCCAAGTGCTTAAAGAGAAGTGAAAAGAAAAACACAGCGAGCCAAGTGCTTAAAGAGAAGTGAAAAGAAAAACACAGCGAGCCAAGTGCTTAAAGAGAAGTGAAAAGAAAAACACAGCGAGCCAAATCCATAAGAGAAGTAAAAAAAAATTCAGCGAGACAAGTTCTTTAGAGAAGTGAAAAGAAAAATACAGCGAACTAAGTCCTTAAGAGAAGTGAAAAGTAAAATACAGCGAGCCAAGTTCTTAAGAGAAGTGAAAAGTAAAATACAGCGAGCCAAGTCCTTAAGAGAAGTGAAAAGAAAAACACAGCGAGCCAAGTCCTTAAGAGAAGTGAAAAGAAAAATACAGCGAGCCAAGTCCTTAAGAGAAGTGAAAAGAAAAACACAGCGAGCCAAGTCCTTAAGAGAAGTGAAAAGAAAAATTAAAGGAAAACCTTCGATTTTTTTTAGTTTACTCAACCTGATTGAAGATCCAGCTGAGTAAAAACGCAGGCTGAATGGAGAAATACTGCAACGACGACATGCACAGCAGAGCCAAGACACTACGGACAGATTGCTGTTTATAAAGAAAGACAGAAGACTTTCAGACCAACTAATTAAATATTATTTAAAGTAACAATACAAATCTGATGGAAATGCTGATACATGTACTTGAAATATATGAATTATTACTCTCTACGTGCACAGTGAATACAGTCGTATAATATACGATATTTTGACACGTGCAACTTAACGATATTCTCTATTGACTATTTCAGGAAATCAAGAAAGATTTCTATTGTCTATTTCTGGAAATCAAGAAAGATAATTAGCGTTTGAAAGATTTCTATTGTCTATTTCAGGAAATCAAGAAAGATAATTAGCGTTTGAAAGATTTCTATTGACTATTTCTGGAAATCAAGAAAGATAAATTAGCGTTTGGAAGATTTCTATTGTCTATTTCAGGAAATCAAGAAAGATAAATTAGCGTTTGACTATTTCAGGAAATCAAGAAAGATAAATTAGCGTTTAAAAGATTTCTATTGTCTATTTCAGGAAAATCAAGAAAGATAAATTAGCGTTTGACTATTTCAGGAAATCAAGAAAGATAAATTAGCGTTTAAAAGATTTCTATTGTCTATTTCAGGAAATCAAGAAAGATAAATTAGCGTTTGACTATTTCAGGAAATCAAGAAAGATAATTAGCGTTTGAAAGATTTCTATTGTCTATTTCAGGAAATCAAGAAAGATAATTAGCGTTTGAAAGATTTCTATTGACTATTTCTGGAAATCAAGAAAGATAAATTAGCGTTTGGAAGATTTCTATTGTCTATTTCAGGAAATCAAGAAAGATAAATTAGCGTTTGACTATTTCAGGAAATCAAGAAAGATAAATTAGCGTTTAAAAGATTTCTATTGTCTATTTCAGGAAAATCAAGAAAGATAAATTAGCGTTTGACTATTTCAGGAAATCAAGAAAGATAATTAGCGTTTAAAAGATTTCTATTGTCTATTTCAGGAAATCAAGAAAGATAATTAGCGTTTAAAAGATTTCTATTGACTATTTCAGGAAATCAAGAAAGATAAATTAGCGTTTGAAAGATTTCTATTGACTATTTCAGGAAATCAAGAAAGATAATTAGCGTTTAAAAGATTTCTATTGTCTATTTCAGGAAATCAAGAAAGATAATTAGCGTTTAAAAGATTTCTATTGACTATTTCAGGAAATCAAGAAAGATAAATTAGCGTTTGAAAGATTTCTATTGACTATTTCAGGAAATCAAGAAAGATAAATTAGCGTTTGAAAGATTTCTATTGACTATTTCAGGAAATCAAGAAAGATAAATTAGCGTTTGAAAGGTTTCTATTGTCCTACGAGATGATGTTGGACTTCTATGGAATGAAACTTGACAGAGTTACAGGACAGCTGAGTCGTTCCCGTGACTACAGATTACGTTTTGCTCACCTCAATGGGTAAATATTAAAAACTAATTAATTGTCAATTTACATTTAATACTTCTATTTATGACAAAGGAGGGCGAGAAAAAATAAGTAACCTTTTTTAAAAATAGAGACTAATATAATTTTACGAAGCAATGGTAAAAATTTTACATGAATGATGAAAAGGTAGCAAATAAGACAAAAAAAGTGCATATTTTAAACTTTTAAACGCAAATCTCTCTAATAATACACACGCCAAGAAAGAAGAAATGAAAGAAAGAAGGAAAAACACAAAACTGAAAGAACGAAAGACAAGCTTTAATACAGTCACTTACATTGTGAGACCGTAACTGTTGTATTATTGAAAAAAATATACACATTGACATTTTTCTTGTATTGTCAAAATACACATGCTGGCTAGGTTTCCATTTCCATTTCCTTCTTTTAGTATAAGACTTCTTTTAGATTTCTTACGCCAATCAGCACTTTTTTCTTTTGATTTTTCTTTTAACTGCAAGATTGAGTTTTTCTTTTAGAATTCCTACTGCAAGATGACGACTTTCCCGTCTGATTTCCTACTGCAAGATTACGACTTTCCCGTCTGATTTCCTACTGCAAGATTCCGATTTGCTTTTTAATTTTTACTGCAAGATTGAGCTTTTCCTCTTGAATTCTTACTATTAGACTATGGCTTTTCTTTTGAATTCTTAATACAAAAATCTGACTTTTCTGTTGAACTCCTACTAATAGAATTTGACTTTTGAATCTCTATTGCAAGAATAGTTTTTGTTGATTTCCTATATCAAGAATGATATTTTCCCTTTGATTCCTGAGTTCTAATTAGGCAATTTTGGCAAAAATATTATAGCGGTCTGTTGTCAGTTCTAATTAGACAGTTTTGGCAAAAATATATGATCAGTCTGTCGTCAGTTCTAATTAAGCAGTTTTGGCAAAAATATGCACGGTCTCACGCTCTAAGTACATTCTGCACTCACTAACACACCAACAATATTGTTGTATCACCACAAAGATCTCATTATATCAGCCACAAATTCTCATATATAAAGAAATTGAGTTTGAATCCTATTGCCTTTAGGATTAAGGATTTCTAGTCTAACATGACAAACATTGAGGACAACACAACAAACCTAACTAACTCTTTGCCACAACCTTCAAGCCTACTTACACCAAGATACAATTAACTTTAGCATGAACAAAATTCACAAGCGACTGGAATTTCTTCGCAAAGGGGAATGAAATGAAAATAGAAACGTTCTAAGTAGGAACATAGATTTTGTTTGCTGTTCGACAGTGTTTATGTTTATAATAATTTCATTGTTGATTTAAAAAATATATAACTGAGATGCGTGCAGTACTTTTAGGATATTAGAGCGTTTAAAAAAAAAATAGATTTTTTTGTGAATGCGCACTTTGTAATGAGTTATTTTATCTCTCACCCTTCCCCTTCTCGTAATTGTCACATAATGCTTGCCGAGTTGAAGGGAGACTAATGACGTTTCACGAGGATGTAAGAATGTGGGATATTTTAAAGGTTATTTCCCTTTAAATTAGGTATCCACGTATTTAGCAACAAAAGAGAGATATGACTGCATTGTGAGCCAGTAAACGTTTATGACCCATTTGTGTCTCTCTTCCCCCCCCCCCCCCCCACCACCACAACGAAGAATAATTTTCTACAATTTCTGCCAATTTCCTCGATTAGAATTTAAAATTAACTGGTATATAAAATGTCTTATGTTAACAGATCCCGACACCCCGATTAAACTTTGAATTAACTAGTATATCATATGTCTTAACAGATCTCGACACCCCACGCGAAAGCGGCGGAAGCCGGAAGCGTTCCCCACATTAACAACAACCCGACACCCCGATTAAACTTTGAATTAACTAGTATATGTCTTAACAGATCCCGACACCCCGATTAAACTTTGAATTAACTAGTATATCATATGTCTTAACAGATCACGGCACAATTGTATGCGAATCACTCGTATTCTGATTTGTCTGGGAGAGTTCGGCCGTGAAAAGTACCAAAGAGAGTTTATCCGTTTCCTGCTGAACGAGGCTTTTGTTGAGAAAACTCTAGAAGGCACGCAGCACAGCTGCTTTAACTTCTGGATCCCCACGGTGCGGGATGACGGTGAGCGAGAGAAGCTTGAAAATCACGTCACTGAACTCTACAGTCGGTTGAATAAATACAAGCGAAATAAAGATAAACTACGTCATCTGTGAGCAAATAGTTAGGTACGAAGTGAGTAATTAATATGCTCTTACTGAACCCTCATTGGTCCCAAGAGTTATGGGCCATAGGATTACTTACAGGGCGAACTTTGAGCGGACTTAATCCTGATAGCAGAGGCTCTTTAAACAACTGGTATGCCTTGTTTAAATACTCACTGATGCCAAGAATTCATTGCGTTAACGTTGGCTACCTTTTTCAATGAGTTCTGAAAAATAATTGGGGAATTCATTCTTTTCAGAGTGCGGCAAAATGAGGACTACAGTGATATTAAATTAGAAAATAATAATATGTGTATTATTATAAATTGACAAGCGTAATTAGGATGAAATAAGCGACAAGCCATAACTGTGAAATTTTTATTATTGAAAAATAACTTAGAAATTAGTTTGATAGTTTAGCATGGTTATATAGTTTAATTTTGCTTTTTATAAAATAAAACAAACGCCGTCCACAGACTAAAAACAAGACATTGCTGAAGTTTCTCTTTTCCTTGCATTTGCATCGGAATACCTTTCCTTCATGTTTCCTTGACGATCTTTTTAGATTTTTGTCCACTATCAGTTTCTGATTTTGTCTTGTGGTCCTCGGTGTTCCACGTAAAGCTGAAATTAGAACTTCCCAAGACTGAACTGGATTTGACGTCAAAGATAACTTCTCAGATCAAAATTATTGACGTCAAATCCCAGAAATTATCATTGAAGACTCTTTCTTAGGGATTTCTGTAAATAGACCAGTTTATATTTTATCTTAAAAGACGGACTGAAGAACTCGATCAAACTGTGTGTTGTGTTTGTGTATGTAATCTGTGTGTTTGTGCTTGCAAATTTGGTGTGTAACCATAGCATATTTTGATAAACATTAAAAGGATTCCATACTTAAAAGATTCGTATCCTATCCCGATTAAAGACGTATTTTTTTATAATAGGGGTAAATTCCTTCTAAGTACTAGCAAATGAAATACACAACTTAAAGCTTGATATAGGGCAGTTGAACTGTGCAACAATATATTCCATGCTGCGCAATCATGATCAGTATCTTACAATATAGGTTACTTTAATTATTTTATGTATAAATATATTTTTAAAATTTAAATTATTCAAGTGTAGTAAGACAAGTTCACACTGAAAATACACGCACAGTCATACACACAAACGCACTATTCTCTCGTACACAAACACACACACCACACACATGCACTCACACGGACAAGCATTCACAAAACCACTTACACCCAAATATGCTCATACTCTACACATATACTTGGGCCTATACATAATAACAAAAATATATATATACACACAAGCACACACACACACACACACACACACACACACACACACACACACACACACACACACACATACACACACACCTACTAGAGCTAACACTTCTTACTGACATTAAGGTGTTCGTTCACATACACTCACAGCTGCATGAGCACTTTCAAAGATTTATTTTTCAGTTATTGTTTCGAGATTTACCTCTTACTAATGATTAAGTTTGACTTAAAAATCATTTTTGTACTTAACTGTTTAAAATGATGTTTGTGTACTTAGTACATATGTTTGTTTCCAGATAATCATTAACTTCAGCCCGTGTTACTGTGTGACTAAAAATCTTCACCACTGTGTGCATGTGTTCGTGTATATTTTTTGTGTGTTATAATGCAATGAATAAGTGTGTGCGCCTATCCAAGTGTGAATTTAAGTGCAACAGTTTTATGTTGAACACAAGAATAGTATTTTCTCTTACACGTTGAAAGATCAAAACTCATAGAAAAAAGACAAAGATTAAAATAAAAATATTCACAATTGTTGTAGCTATTGTTGGTCGTTGTGCTTTTCTGCTTTGATTAGTTTGTACCTAAAGAGTTCTCTTCAATGGGCGTGTTTCAGTTTAATATAAAATAAGACAATTTTTGTTTATTAGTTAACAATTAGGCAGTTAACACATTACTTCAGCGTTGTTATTTTAAATTGTATTTAAAAAAATAAATTATAGCATAATTCAAAAGGCTGCACGTGGAATATATTTTTTATTAGTTACGTATGTATATTGTAATGTGTGTGTATGAGTGTTAATCTGGAAAGACTTGGTTTTAATCAACTGAAAAATCTATCTATCTACCAACCTACCAATACCTACCTACCTACCTACCTACGTACCTATCTATCTATCTATCTATCTATCTATCTATCTATCTATCTATCTATCTATCTATCTATCTATCTATCTATCTGTCTGTCTGTCTGTCTATCTATCTATCTATCTATCTGTCTATCTATCTATCTATCTATCTATCTATCTATCTATCTATCTATCTATCTATCTATCTATCTATCTATCTATCTATCTATGTGTATGAGTGTGTACTATGAGTGTGTACCTAAAAGCACTTGATCTTTTGGTGACGTCAGTCAGTCGGGATAACTGAGTCCCTACTATATCCAGATAAAGTGAAGTTGTCTCCCTTATACCTTCACTTTCTCAAATCTGTTCAGTTTTCTTTCTCTCCTTAGTATTTTGTTCAGGAGATGTGTCTTTTTAACTAATTTGTTAGTCTGTGAACACCTAAGTACGTGTTTATTTCACTGTATGATTTCGGTTTCCCATCCGTTTTCACCTTTTGCTGATTTCGCATACTGGGAACTTCCCAAAGTTCAAGGTAAAACAGGGTTCAGGATAATTTTTAAAGAAGTGACCATTGGCATACTTTCCCCCGATTTTAAATTGTCAATGGGTCATTGGCTTGCAAGGATTGCTTTGTAACTAAGTCCGCCATCTTGGGGTAGGAAATGGGTATATTTTGCCCATATTTTTATTTTCTATTTATGTTGTTGTTAACCTCTACAGGAGACTGTCCTCCGTTCACTTGAGCGAGAGATCAGTGTTTCAACGCTCATCCCTACGTAGACACTTAAAACAAGCATCTATCTGTTTTTGTCTCTATCCTTTTATTTCTGTGTCTGTCTGTCTCTATCCTTTTATGTCTGTGTCTCTTTTTATGTCTATGTCTGTCTCTACCCTTTTATGTCTGTCTGCCTGTCTGTCTGTCTATCTTTTAAAGTCTGCCTGTCTGTCTCTATCTTTTTTGTCTCTGTCTTTTTATGTCTGTCTCTATCATTTTATGTCTCTGTCTATTTGTCTTTTTAGGTCTGTCTCTATCTTTTTATGTCTAAGTGTGTCTCTATATTTCTTTTATGTTTCTAGGGTGTCGTCAGCATGACTATATTGTTATGCCTCTAGGTCTGTTTGACGATGTCTCTATCTATATGTCTCTACCTTCCTATGTCTCTAGATCTGTATGACCACCTGTCTTTATCTGTCTGTGTTTGTTCTCTCTTTATTATTTTAATGTCTTTATGTCAATATCTATCTATCTATCTATCTATCTATCTATCTATCTATCTATCTATCTATCTATCTATCTATCTATCTATCTATCTATCTATCTATCTATCTATCTATCTATCTATCTGTCTGTCCGTCTATCTATTTATCCAGCCATCTACTCCACCCATCCATTCACCTTTATCTATCTGTTTGTTTCTCTGTCCATACCAAAGAACACTATTTCTTTTCGTTATATAAATATATATATATTTTTAGAGTAGGCCTACTTGGACGTCGCCTGCATTCTTCAAAGGCCGATAATCAATGACGTTTCTTAGCAACTATTCCCCCCTCTCCCCTCAACCACCTTGCATGTTTGCCTCAGTCACGGACGGGTACCAGAGTATGGCTTTTAATGCTGCATTCCACAGGGTAGTTGTATCCTGGTGGGCTGATTAAGGGGTGGGACACAAAACGCTTTTGACTAACTCTTCTAATGTGTTAGTTTTGCCATTTTGCCTTTAAAGGGACTCTTGACTCGAGAGAATCAGAGGTCACTGACCTATCTATAAATAAATAATCACATGACCACCGGCATGTGCAATATTTTAAATAAGGCTTTAATTAACTGGATTTAAAAAAAATGTTAAGACCTTACACGAAGTTTTGCACATTAGTTGAATAAAATTTAAAGTTATACTGTAAAATTTTAACTGCAGGACACGTAGACGCAAATATAGACCTAAATAATATTCTTGTAGTAATAGAGGTGTTCTTAGTGACATCACACTCTACATTGGCACCTCTGTCCTCCACAAAAATTTCACATCAGTGCTGAGGTAACATTGCTGCCATTCTATATCAACACCTGCAGTAATAATTGTTAATGTAGGGTCAGAGGGCTGTCAAAATTGAATCATTTTGGACAGGTATCAGCAGACGTAATCGTTATTGTTGCAGTAACGGTGTGAGCGATTTTGGACAAGGGGTGGGGGGGGGGAATTCCCGCGTCTTGTTAACGCAGAGGCCTTTAGCGACGGAGTCAACACTTGACGTTTACTGTTACTTTTCATGTAGGGTGTTGCTGTCCTAGTGCGTCCAGCGGATTTGCTTCTGCATGCAACACAACATCTACGTTGCAGAAGTTGCCGTGAAGATTATGGACACATACGGCCAAAAGTATTCGATATTTTCTCGCGTATCTTTAGGCAAATGGTAGCAACAAACGCACGAGCCTTTCTGTCCCTATAAATACTAGCCACGTTCCTCCCCCCCCCCCCGTACCCCCTTCATACGTACTTTCTTTCTATGACTGTTTTCTTCATGTCATCCATATTTTTTTCTTTCAACAGGAAGAATCTCGTAGACTCCCAGCATTCATTAAAATATAGATTTAAACAACATAAAACAAAGAGTCCCACATGGTATGGTTTCAGAGTCACCTGGTGACGAGAAGTGATGAACAAATGAACGAGAACAAGGGAGACAATTTTGTAAAAGTTTAATGGTCTTGTGCATTTTCTTAATTCATTTATATGATTTCCAGGGATCTTACAATAATAATAATTATTATTTGAAATGTAGGACTCGACGTAGTAATTTCGTTGCAGTGTGTGTATTGCTTAACTTTACTTGAACTGGAGTAGATAAAGAACTAACGATAAACTAATCTGTATTTCATTACGAGAGTATTAATAATGTTTTTGGTAATGATTCGGCACTCATAAATTATTATTTTTATTTATTTATTATATATATATATATGTGTGTGTGTGTGTGTGTATGTAATGCAGGTTATATGGGATTATGAGTGTGTGTTTTGCACAACATGTGTATGATTATGTATGTGTCTATGTAGTTGACTCTGTGTATGCGTGTGTGTGTGTGTGTGTGTGTGTGTGTGTGTGTGTGTGTGTGTGTGTGTGTGTGTGTGTGTTTGTGTGGTTTCTAAATTGCAAATAAATAAGAAATTTATTTATTCACTGAACTGAAATTCTACGAACTGCTTTTCACTTCGACAATCCCGTCCAGACATGTTTCTAGAAATTTCAGACGCATGAGGAGACCATTCATATCTAGTACCTCTGTAGTCTGGAACTAGCGAAAATTGGTAATAGAATGAATACGAACATGCATTTATTAATTCATGAATTCATATTTTATTTTATGACTAACTGTAATAGCAAGTTTATGACGTTGAGTTCAGTGAGCCTTGACATTTCTAACTCGGTGTACGACCATCCGAGGATTCCTAGTGCTTTGCAACTCGATGAACGACCACCCGAGGATTCCTAGTGTTTTGCAATTCGATGAAAGACCACCCGAGGATTCCTAGTGTTTTGCAATTCGATGAAAGACCACCCGAGGATTCCTAGTGTTTTGCAATTCGATGAAAGACCACCCGAGGATTCCTAGTGTTTTGCAATTCGATGAAAGACCACCCGAGGATTCCTAGTGTTTAAATCTGATGAAAGACCACCCGAGGATTCCTAGTGTTTAAATCTGATGAAAGACCACCCGAGGATTCCTAGTGTTTAAATCTGATGAACGACCGCCTGAGGATTCTTAGTGCTTTGCAATTCAACCCAGGACCACATCTCAAAGGTCACGTTCAAAAATTACTCCGAAGACAAGGTTGTTAACAAGACCTTCGAAATACATTAATGAACAATGATTGCTGGGAACTTGGGGAAAAAAACGTGGCGTTAACCGACAATGCGGTTGAATAGGCGGGAATGTAGTTCGCCGACAGTTATGTACTAGAGCGTTCAGAAAGACTGTCGCGCTGTTTGACTGTAATGTGAATCAGGAGTTGTCGTCTATTCATTCACTAAGAGACCGGTTGCCTTAAAAAATAAAATGAAAAGTAAAAATGTATTACTTCCCGGAGTTTTCAGTGAGCATGAGACAGACAAGGAAAACTGCACGGTTTAAAGGTTTAAAGGTTCGTTCCACATTAAAGTCATGTCATTTTTTTCTTTTATCGACTAGGCATGTTGACTTTGTTCAAACATGTGCATCATTTATTTACTGAACATCCAAGTTCGGAGTTTCAGAATTAGTTCAGCTAATAAATACTAATAATCAATACAAAAATAAAAATAATAAACAAATAAGCTAGAAACCTTTCACAATATTTACAAACAAAATACACACTCATTTAACATAGACTCCTTAAACCTAAAAAAAAACAGACGGAAGATAACATTAAAACAAAAAGCAATGGACCCCCAAGCACATTGCAATAAATAATATATATATGTATAGATGTAAAGGAGATACAAATAACATTAATTTAGCAATGCACAAGTTGAATAATAGAACCATGACATAAAAGAGAAACTAAAATTGTTTCTGATACAAGACCTGAGAATCTTATTGAAAATGGCTACAATATCAGGTCCCACGGCACTAAACCCCAAACAGAAGGGAAGGACCCAATGCACCAAACCCCAAATAGAAGGGAAAGACCCAAGGCACCAAACTCCGAATAGAATGGAAGGACTCAAGGTACCAAACCCCGAATAGAATGGAAGGACCCAAGGCACCAAACCCCAAAAGAATGGAAGGACCCAAGGCACCAAACTCCGAATAGAAGGGAAGGACCCAAGGCACCAAACCCCGAAAGGGAAGGACCGTAAGAAGCACTTGCCGTCCCTTAGGGGAGTAACTAGCATGACTTAATAGTTATATATTGTCAATCATTTCGCACATCAAGCATGTAGAATCAGAAACACATTTCTCAACACTTTGGATGGTGGAAGCAATTTCATGTGGGCAGCTTGATTCGCACAGTTACGTCCCATCAGCATCCAACTGACCGTGACTCACAGAACACACGCTTTTGACACCGGACACAGGGCTGTGCAATCAGATTAAAAGAATTCGTTGTGCTGGACATGGACATTACAAAGATTGTATGCGATTGTCATAAAAAGGCATAAGTATAGGATATGTAAGTGTGTGTGTGTGTGTGTGTGTGTGTGTGTGTGTGTGTATGTGTGTGTGTATGTATGTGTGTGTATATGTGTGTGTTTGATAATAGTTATAAATGAATGCGGCTATAAATGGCAGTATGTAAATCATTCATTGCGCGATGACTCTTTGCTAAAACTTGGATCCAGACTTGCCTTAGATAGTCTCACTGGAGATATCATTCCAGCTCTTGAAGCATGCGCATAGGAGTTATAATTTTTGTATTTTTTTAAAAAGAAAACTGTGTAAGCCTCCGCCCTCCACCAGACCCGTCAATATCCCTTAAAGTCTGACGTGACTTTGCAAGCATGACTTGTACAAGAATGAGAAATTTCAGGGTGATTGTACTTTTAAACTCAAGACACACAGAGTCTTTAGAATAGCAGCAGAGGCACTTGGAGGATTTATCACATTCGTGAGATTCTTCGAATGTTTAGGATTCCGCACATTCCTACGATTGCACTCACAATCTTAAGATTCCTCACATTCTTAAGATTCCTTAGATTAATTGCATTCAAGAGACTGCCAACAACAACTCTTACGACATTCTGTTACAACCCGTTAACTCGTCCCACCCCCACTCTCAAGGCATTTTGCTACTTTTTGAAACTGTTCTAGAACAATTCGACAAAGCTATGTGTTTTCAAAATCCGGATGGAACCGGATATTGAAAGCACACGAATTGATGTGAACTGGATACTGAAATCCTTCATTAAAAGTTATCGCCATCTTTGTTTTAGCAATGTTTAACATAAATGGATTCTACAACCGAATAGTCACTTTAAATTTGATTTGGGCTTTAGAAGTCAGCACTCGGCGTATAAAATTAAAACTCCGTTAAAGGTAATTTTTATTTTAATTTAAATTTTGTGTTGTTAAAACATTTGCCCACAACTGTTTATGTTATTTCTACATTTCAACTCCGCATATCGCGCCTGGAGAGACGTGCGGGGGTGGGGTGGGGTGGTAGCGAAAAGCGTGTAATAATTTCGTGAGCATTTTACAAAATAAACGAAAAATATCCCCACCCCCTTCCCACCCCCTCCACACACACACACAAAGCACCTGTCGTTTGGAAGATTATCGCAATCTTTAACACACTACGTGACTAACGGCACTGACCGACGTAATTTCTTTCTGTTTAAAGTGGCAATAACCCGGAAGTGGTTCTGAAACCTTTGACACGAGTCTGATATTCGTACTCATGTATAAAAAATAACAACAAAAAAACCCCTCTGCTACTTTGTCGTCGACTCCTTAATTCGTAATATTAATTTGAAAAGAGTTCGGGGGAATATACAAGTTCTCATTAGAACACGCAGAAATAGATTGGTAGTTTGGGTCGGTCTATCTATCTATCTATCTATCTATCTATCTATCTATCTATCTATCTATCTATCTATCTATCTATCTATCTATCTATCTATCTATCTATCTATCTATCTATCTATCTATCTATCTGTCTATCTGTCTGTCTGTTTATCTATTTGGATGGGCAGATAAATCTGGTGCATTCCATACACGAATTATTTGACATGCTGAGTCAGTCTTGGTAATGGTGGGGTGGGCGGAGGAACTGGGAGAGCAAAATACATTCTTTTACATTCCACGTAAACGCAGGGGAGGCTATCTTAAGAGACTTTGTTACAATTCGTAATACGGGTGCACTATTCCTTTAAGCCAGGTTAGTCTGCCCTGTGACGTTTTCAAAGAGAGGTATATGTACATGAATAAATATATATTAACTTGAGAAGCAAGACTTCTAAGAGATGTGAGCAAGGAAAATAAAAATGTTACGTCTTCTTCAACAAATAAAAATAGTATTGCTTATGAGCAAGGAGAAACAATTCAAATGAAAATACATGTACAAGAATTGATAAATAAACAATAAGTAACCAACAAGACTGCTAAACGATGTGAGCAAGGAAAAGGACTAACCTGCAATTTGTATTGACTCTATTGTTGAATTGTAAATATATTTTTTATATAGAGAGAAACTGTGTAAACATAAAGCTATTCAAATGTGATCTCATGGAATATTGAAGGTTAAGTAATCTATTTCATTGTAATTGTCATATGGATATTTGAATGTTCATTATAATAATAAATTACTTACCTTCTTACGCATTTTGATACTGATAATTATAATCTAATGCTAGAAAAGAAAGTGGGTGGATAGGGGCTCGCTAAATATAGATTAAAGTCGGATTTCTCTTCTCCTTTAGTAAGCCGTTTTCCACTCATGGAAGCATTATGTGACTGTAAATGTTGTTCTATATTGTGGAATAGAAAAAGCGTTTGCAGCACCAAAAATATCCACCAAATGAGATAGACGAGTGGTGTCTGCTGGAGGATCATTAATAAAATAAATTAAGATTTAGTTATGAAAGATTAATTATTAATAATAATCCTTTTCATTAACTAAGTGCCATGCCCGCCACATGTTCCAACTTGGACTAACAGGTAACATATACAATTATATAAAAAACTTTCTTACAAACCGCACATTCCGAGTATAAATAAACAACACACACTACACCACATACCAGATAACTCATGGCACTACACCACATACCAGATAACTCATGGCACTACTCAGGGTTACGCACTAAATCTCATCCTCTTCAGCATAGCCACACATGACCTCAACACAATCACCACCGACACCAACACACAACTAACACAATTTGCTGATGATCCAACACTCTACAGCGCATACCAAGAACAAAGACACTTAATCGCACATCTACAAAACACCATAAAAACTCGAAGTCTGGACAGACAAGTGGGGCCTAGACCTAGCACCTAATTAAACGACAGCCATTGACTTCTCTGCCTCCACAAAAAATATTCTCCACACTTATACACTAAAACAAACCAACATACAGTACTCAAAGACGCACAAATTCCTCGGAATCACTTCACTGAAAACATAAAATTCACCAAACACATAGAAAATACTCTCACAAAAGCCAACAAAACAATGAAATCAACAAAGGGGAAGAATTGGAACGCAGATACGCACACCTTACTGACAATCACCAGATCCCGAATATACTCAGTAATAGACTATGGAAGCACAACATGTACAGCCACAAACAACCAAAATAAAAACATTACAAACAATGCAAAACAAGGCACTATCTTAGAATAAGGAAACATGTAATCCCAGTCACTAAAAATAAAGAATTATACATCCACACAGGGTATCAAATTGTGGAAAGCAGAGTCAAGCAAACACGTAAGCAATAGGCCGATAGAATACAACATAGGAACAACCTCCCCACAAACACACCTACAGAACAAGAAATGGGACAAAAAAGTATACACAGTGCAAAAGTGAAGGAAAATAGAACCAAACAAGTGGACTGATAAATAGCTACCTCCGTACCAACTAAGTAAAAGACTACTCGAAATACAGCCTGATCTTTCTCAACACAGAAGACCCGCACATAAAATCCTAGCCCCCTTTTTATTCCCCCCCCCAACATTGGAACTAACTTTACTCAAACACCCCCGAAAATATTGCAACCCTCCCATAGCCATACAAAAAGCGCTCGAACACAAACAACTACCCCAACCACTAACACATATACGGACGGATCCAAAAGCCGGACAGGAACAGCAGCAGCATCGCACTCACCCAGAAGCGCCTACACATATAAGCTGAACCAAAAACACTCACTCCTAATAGCGGGACTAACTGCAATCAAAAAAAGCACTTCAATTAGCAATAAACACCCCAAGACTGAGAATATCTTAGGATAAAATGTCTAATGCGGTTGCTGGGGTGAGAGAGCGAAACACACACATACAAATACGAAAAGAACATAACCCCAAACTCATGCTTCTGCCACCTAGCACACTCCTCTTGCAAACACATCCCATCTCTAAAACCCCAACTGAAAAACAAAATTACACACACACACACACACACACACACACACACACACACACACACACACACACACACACACACACACACACACACACACACACACACACACACACACACACACACACAAGAGGCCCTACAAAAGTCGCAGCGAGACGCAATCACAAAGAACCCAAAAATCCAACAGCAGCAGAAGCACACCTCTCTAACTATCCTCCCCGAATGCAAGAGAAGGAGGAAGGTTCCACAGGAGATCTACAAAAATCCCAGAACATCTAAAGAAAATGAAAAGTTTTCACGCAATTCCTGTGGAGCAAAAGAAGTTAACGGAACAACACCAACAACATGTCTTTTCGTGTGTCAAAATGTGTACAGATGTACGGAGAACCGTGTAGCTAAGTGGATAAAATGAGTTGAGATGCGGTTGTGTCTGTCGTCACGTAATGAAGCTCTCATGTAAACACAGTGTTGCGTGTTGCCATCTCTTGCTGTGGCTGTCATCTGGCATGTGACCTTTTGTCCTTCATCATTTTCATCCTTCAACCTATGGTGACCCGCGGCACTACTACTTACACCACCCCATCACAAATTGGCACTACATCTCAGTCAAGTACTTTCAACCTCTTATTAAATTTATGCAATACCAACATAACCATTAAAAGTTATTTTTAATGAATAAGAATTGTGCAAAACTTGCATGTCGCTGATGCAATCCTTCTTTACTGGTCGCATGCGACATAAGGCCAGCAGTTATTCATGAAATTCACGTGTTAGTTAAGTATCGTCTATAGAAAACTGTGCACATACGAACTTGTTTTGAGTAATAAGACAGACTGAATTCTGTATATTGGGATTACAAAATTGACACTCTCAAGCTGGAGTAGAAGGCGGATGGAGATCGAGGGTGGGGCAGGAGCGGCAGGTGGATTGTTTGTGGTGGAAACAAAGTCCCCAAAATCCACAACAGAAGTAACTAAGGAGTTTGAATCTTTGAACCTCAAGCACTCTAGGACCACTGTGACCCAACGCGGTTCGCCAACATACGTGAGATTTTTTAGCGACATGCTTGCCCAGAACCTTGTCAGTGGGAGGTGATAACTGCATTCCTGTCTTCAACATGCACTTCAAATGGCAGCCCCATGGGCATTAGACTTAAACCCTGGGTCGACAGACGCTGCACGGTGCCCAGGAACCGGGTTAGTTGCACGCATGAGACGAAAGCCCTCAGGACGTTGAATTATTCTTGCTTGCTTTTCAAGAAATTTAAGTACGAAAAAAAAATCCGAAAAAGAAATATGCATTAGAATTTACACGGTGTACGAGTGTAACCAAAACTGTCTACGAAGCTAGTAGAAAATAACGAGCTGTATAATATGTCTCTTTCTTTTCTTTTCTTTTTGAAGCCACATTTATTTTTAGATGCCTGATTAAACAAGTAAAATCCAGCATAATGATAGTCTACGCAAATTGTGAAGTTCTGAATGATATCTACTCCAACAGTTTTGAAGTTGATTGCTGCTAATTCGTTACAATATAAGTTCGTTTAAAAAACAAAAAATCTATACTTATATACATGTACCAACAAAAAATGTTACTAATTTACATATATATGTAGGAAGTAAATGTCAAAAATACTCCTCTGTATGTACATATACCAAACAATGTCATGAACACTCATATATATGCACACATATCAAGTAATGTCACGAAGACCCCTCTGTATGTACACATATCAAGTGATGCCACGAACACTCTTCTGTATGTAAAAGTACAAAAGCAATGTCACGAACGCTCATCTGTATGCACACATACCAAGTAATGTCACGAACATTTTTCTGTATCTACAGTCTACACATACCAAGCAATGTCACGAACGCTCATCTGTATGCACACATACCAAGTAATGTCACGAACATTCTTCTGTATCTACACATACCAAGTAATGTCTCGAATAACTGTGACTATGAAAAGTTTAATGTAGAATTAAGGTGATCTATCTAGCTTAGCAGTGCCCGCCATAATTTCCTTTAGTGCATTATTTTACGAGTGTGTTATTTGCCACTTCTGTAGAGTTTACGATAAGCTTCTTAAGTTGTACATTTTACAATTGAATAATATCATTGATGAGTTATTCTCTTTGTATTCGTTGCTGTATACGTTGTCCTCTTTGCCATAAAGTATTTTCTTCCCCTACTTGACGCTTCGGCTGATTGCGAAATAAAACAAAACAAAGGGAAATAACGTCTCACCACTATTTCTCATTAATTAAATGTGATTTGTGTGGCTCAGTCATCAATATATGACTGGATCGCACATCGACCTATTTTTAGCCGGTACCTATTTGTAGACATTTTATTCCTTCATTTTGATAATTTTATAAAAAATTACTTATTTAAACATTTCTGAAAAATCATGCATTTAAAATAATTTCCGTACAGAGAACAAGCAATTAGTTCGTTAGCTCCAAGAAAATATTCTCTTGGTGACTTATTCTCAATATCTTTATATAGAGAATGATAACTCATTAAGACACATTCAGCCAACAAATTGGGAAAGATGTCTGCCCCCCCCCCCCGGAAATAAAATAAAATATCAATTTTACCATTTTCGAAAGTGGATCAATAGAGCTCAGCACAAGCCTAACTTAGCAAGAGAAGATAACACTGGTTTGACTTTTTCAGAATGGCGGAAAGTCGGCATTCTGTGAGTCAACACTCAGGTACGCAGCATGCACGATTCGAGTGTTAGGTCGGTCAGTGGTGTAGACGCGAGTATCTGATATTGGACTTGCATCCAACAAGTTTGAGGTTCAAACCCTGTCTTTATTTCAGGACGGTTTAGCTTCGTTCTTTGACTGGTTGATCAAAGGACTCTTGTGTGAACAGCCGTTATTAAAATAAACTCCAGCATCATCATGGGATAGTTGTTCTCATCAGGCAATTTCCTTAGCACTTAAGTAAACACCATCTTTAGTATTATGTACATACACTCACAAACACAAACACACAAAACACACACACACACACACACACACACACACACACACACACACACACACACACACACACACACACACACATATTCTCTTTCTTTTTCAAACACATGCACACATTACAACTTTAATAAATCGTTACAAGCATCCTCAGGTGACGTCATTCCAAAACGACCATCTTGCAGAAGTATAGTCACTGATCTGTAGAACAGCTTTCAAATATCAAATAAATTCAAACGGACTGAAAAACTATAAAATCAAACTCGTAACGTTTGATTCTAGTTTGGGACAAACAAAATTTCGCGGCAATAAGTCTGGACACTGCCGGTCCCCTCCCCTATCTCTTCCCTCTCCTTTGCCCTTTCTGTCAGGTTTCCAAGTGTCCAAGTTTTAAACTGGTCTTTTTCACT